>JARQZK010002891.1:447500-470000 GCA_030704885.1 Cynegetis impunctata
AGATATATATATATATATATAATTTTTTTTTAGTCTTAAAAGACATTTTGAAAATGAACACCGACTTCATTAAAGAGTTATCATTTAGTTACGAAATTCATGTCTTATTCATAATTGATATTAATTTCGGAAAATGTTCGAATATATTCCATTTTTTTGTATTATACAATTACCTAATGGAATATAACATATTTTTAGCCCGCATTATATAGGAGTATCACACACTATACAGAATCTATTATAAATTCAAGAGCGAGTAAGTCTCATTTAGTTTATACTAAATTTTTCTTAAATGCTTAAATTCATAAATTCTTTTAATCTTTTGAAAGTTCTGTAGAAGACATAATTTTCGTATCGAGACGTTAAGAGTAAAATTGGTATTTCATAATTAAACGTCATCTTATTGCTGAAAATAGATGAAGAAGATTATATATATATATATATATATATATATATATATATATATATATATATATATATATATATATATATATATATATATATATATATATATATATATATATATATATATACATATATATATATATATATATATATATATATATATATATATATATATATATATATATATATATATATATATATATATATATATATATATATATATATATATATATATATATATATATTATATATAAATAATATAAATAATTTATTTATATATATATATATATATATATATATATATATATGTATATACAGGGTTGCGATAAAGTATGGAACCAAGTAAATATCTTTCGAACGAAAAGGAGAATATTTATGAAATTTTGCAGGTGAGTCCAATGGCGCAAAATGCATCTAATGTATGATTTTTTGTTGATAATTTACTTCCGGTTGTACCGGAAATAGACCTTAGGTCGCTTATTTTAAATGGGATACCCTATATATTATTACATTTTTGGATTCTACTTGAGATTCTAGGCAGACTCTATGCATCATGTTCTATACCTAAGTCTAAGCGTTTTTGACATATTTAGGTTTTTATGTCAAAAACGACGATTGCAAGCCCTAATATAATTATCAATTGTTCCTATAAGGAAGCCTTTTTTACTTACTTTGGGTTAGATCCCTTGTTGAAAAGGACCCACTTAATTGATTTCGAATAATATTTGGATAACTAGTTATACTGGGTGTGCAAAAAATAAGATCTAAAATGAGATTGAGAAAACTGACAAAAATCAATTTTTTCAAATGGAAACCCCCCTTTTTTCTTTATTCTGTAGTATTAAGCATTCAAAAAGGAGGTAACTTTGTATGAGGTTATCTTCACCTAAAATTTGAAGTTTTCCAAAAATTGCCAATTTAATATTTTTTTATGGCGATTTTGCATTCAATCGTTAAACAATTAGATCTAGGATAGCCACGATCGTATTTGAGATCGTACTCGTTTATTACTTATCTGAACGTTTTTTTACGGTAATGTAAAAAACTCAAAAGAAGTTGAATTGATTTTTGTCAGTTTTCTCAATCTCATTTTAGATCTTATTTTTTGCACACCCTGTATAACTAGTTATCCAAATATTATAAAAAATCTAATAAAGTAGGTCATTTTCAACAAGGAATCTAACCCAAGTAAGTAAAAAAAGCTTCCTTATAGGAACAACTGATAATTATATTAGGGCTTGCAATCGTCGTTTTTGATATAAAAACCTAAATACCTATGTCAAAAACGCTTAGACTTAGGTATAGGACATAATGCATAAAATCTGCCTAGAATCTTAAGTAGAATCCAAAAATGTAATAATATATAGGGTATCTTATTTAAAATAAGCGACTTAGGGTCTATTTTCGGTACAACCGGAAGTATATTATCAACAAAAAATCATACATCAGATGCATTTTGCGCCATTGGACTTAGCTGCAAAATTTCATAAATATTCTCCTTCGTTCGAAAGATATTGACTTGGTTCCATACTTTATCGCAACCCTGTATATATATATATATATATATATATATATATATATATATATATATATATATATATATATATATATATATATAAATATATGTATGTATATATATTTATATATATATAAATACATATATATTTCTATATGATATATATATATATATATATATATATATATATATATATTTTACTGATATGCAGACATGGATAATCATGTTCAATCATTTTCAACTTTATCAAAAATAGTATTCACAAACATGTATAATTTACTTTTTCACACATAATTCATCATAGTTCATGTTTTATTCAATATTCAATGCTTATTCCCTCAATTATATTCCAACAGAAATGGGAAACTTATAGTGATTTCAATATTCTCAGAATTAAATCCAAATTATTTCTTATTATCTGAATTTAAAATTTGCAAATTTTGTATATCATTATCGGTGAATCCCGAGAATCGGAAGTTTACATTTCTTCGAAAACTGAAGAGATTGAACTCAATGTCGTTCCAGCTGCTAATAAAAAAAAACAAGAACTATATATATTCTTTTTCGTAGCGTTAGATTCATCTCAAAACCGGTCCGGATTAAACATAACAGTTTTTTCATGAATTGATCACGGATACAGACTTTTGCAAAAAGTATAAAGGATCAGGTTGGCTCTCAAGTAGCATAGTCTTCAGTGAGAATCAGAAGAGACATATCTAAAATGGCAAAGTTACTCGTGAGTATTGATTTTTCAGTTTTATTTAAATACTGTCGAAGAAACCAGATTACCTAGAGAGTTGTGTTATTTTCTTTCAAAAATTAAGAGAAGGTTTGATGAGTTTTATTCAAATTGTGGTAAATTATTATGATAGGAATACTGTTTTTTATGAACTCTTGGACAATAAATTGATACTTTTTTTCATTTTAAAAAACGGCAATCATTCTGTTGATATGATAATTTCGCTTCATTGAAAATTACGATGAAAAAAAATCTCTTTTCTATCTATCATTTCTATTCAGTTTTTTATTCAATGATTATTTTCTATTCAACAAAATATATTTTTATGATATATGTTGCGTTACTTTCATTATCTTATCGATATACGTTGTTTTGTGATTGTTATTGACGATAATCAACTCGCTCAACTTTAGTTGTTAATCAAAATTAAACGCAATGTTTATCAAAAAATATTATAAATTGTTCCTTCGATTTTAAATTAACGTCCTCTTACATATTACTTAATGGTCTGAGATTAATTTTTATTTCAAATCGCAGTAAAAAAAATTATAATACCAATCGACTGATAGTTAATCATATTGTTATAATGCATTGCTGTCCGACTTCTCTTAGCCAGCAAGTCATTTTTTCTTTAGCAAATATTTCGCTGGCTGCAAAGTATAGGTGAATGAAAGTCAGTAATTGTCAAATCAAAAGTTATTTTATTTATACGAAAAAATAAAGTCAAAGATGATAACTTTTTTTCGACAATAAAATTCATATTTTGTTATGCAAATATATTGGGTTATATTTATTGTTGAAATGAAATGTCACATAGTAACGGACAAAACAATCTCATTCTTAAAAATAATACACAGCAAGAAATAATAAAAAACAATAGAATTAGAATATTATTAAGCCAAAGCTATTTAATAGGCGTATTGTGGCCGTAGTTGTTGAGCAACTATTTCTTTTATGTCCATATCAATATTTGTTGGGTAACTCAAATTATATTTTCAAGAGTGGAGTCTTTCAAGCTGTTTCTAAATTTTGATTTTATATATTTCATGTCAAAGAATGCTCACTGACAGATATATGTACTTCCGAACATAGAAATATTTTGAAGTTCAAATTTTTTTGGCTATTATTTATATGCATTCATATTAGTCAGACAACATCGAAGTTTGAAGACTAAAATAAGATCAGAAAAACACGTGTTTGATTTTAGCGATTACTATAATTAGATCTATGACGCATCGTTTCATCACACGGTGAATTCATCAGACCTTCTTCTATCCTATAAAGCCACATACTTTCATGTCACCAAAAAAGCATTAATCTGAATTCGATATCAAATTATGGTATTGACTCAACTATAATTTGAATTTAAATTTTTCAACGATTATTCAGTAAATAAAACCAATCATACGAAATAATAGGAATTTACGATAGATTGTCAGAAAATATTTTATCGGTATCAAATGATTAAAACTTGAGAATATTTAATAATCAGTAATGACTTCAGAAATGAAGATATTAATTATAATGTATTTTGTCTCAGGTTCTTATATTGTTAGTTGGTGTTATTGGACATGCCCTTTGTGGTGGCTATGGAGGTGGTAGTAATTACGGTGGAGGACAAGGTTCTCAACATGGGGGACAACATGGTGGTGGGGGACAACACGGTATAGGAGGTTCACAACACGGGGGACAACATGGTGGTGGGGGACAACACGGAATTGGAGGACAACACGGTGGAGGACAACACGGTGGTGGACAGCACGGTGGAGGACAACACGGTGGAGGACATCACGGAATTGGAGGACAACACGGAAATGGGGGAGGACAACACGGAATTGGAGGAGGAAACTATGGTCATGGAGGACAACATGGATCTGGTGGGGGACAATACGGTCACGGTGGACATCATTGAAGAATTTACTTAGATAGACAATAATTTTAATTTTTAAATAAAAGACTGTGCAAATTCAAGTTTTGCTTATGACATTCTATATTTGAATTTCCCTCCTTTCACAAATAAGCATATATATTCATCGAAGGTATATGTGTTTAAAATAGCAAAGTTGTTCTCATAAAAGTTTTTCAATTATTCATATTAGAGTTTTGCGAAATGCAGCAAATTGTCAGTTTCATCAGTTTCATCTACAGACACTTTCTTTTCATTTGTGCTTCGGGTATGTTTACAGATATAAACATTCATAAACATTTATTTCTCTCTTTTCAAGGATAATTAAATTTGTTTCAATTTATGATAGGGGAACATATAAGTTTGACAGTTACTGACACACCTATGTTAAAATAAGAAAACATGTACTCTGGGAGGTATAAAAATATTCATTGAGTTAATTTGAATTTAATTTTCAACCCTATTGCGAAATTTTGAATTTGTAGATGTATAAAATTATGTATGTATGTAATAAGCTGTGACAGAATCTAGGAAACAATGGCGTAGGTAGTTATTATTATATTACAGGTTTTGTAATCATCACTAATTATTCTGTTATCACCAAAATAATCGACATTATTTTTTCAATTATCAATCATCTACATTTAAACACTTTTTTTGATTCCTCTAAAATTGGTAAATTTACTTGATATTTATGTTTCGATCTATTAACCCATTATCATGAATTTTCTAACTGATTTACCTCAGGCAGGCGGGCTTTGAATTATGAACTCCTTCATCCATATCAGAGGATACACTTGTATGTACAAGCGCATTGAGGATGGATGACATAGGATATTCATTTTATTTTTTCAGGAATTTCTTCTTTTCTCTCGAAGTTATTTATAAAGTACAGAGTTAATTCTGACTCATACTGAGACCAATATTGATGATGTTATTCCAGTTCACATAGTCATATACAGGATGATACGCATGACCTACAGCTTGAATTTCTCTAGGAATTTCCTCTTTTCTCTCAAAGTTTTTTATAAAGTACAAACTTAATTCTGACTCATACTGAGCCCAATATTGATGATGTTATTCCAGTTCACATAGTTATATACTGGATAATACACATCACCTACAGCTTGAATTTCTGTCAGAATTTCTTCTTTTCTATCAAAGTTTTTTATAAAGTACACAGTTAATACTGACTTATACGGAGGTCAATATTCATGATGTTATTTCAGTTCACATTTTATATACTGGATGATACACATGACCTACAGCTTGAATTTATCACAGAATTGAATCATTTCTTTTCAAGTTTTTTTATAAAGTACAAAGTGAATCCTGACATCTGACCAATTCGAAAAACGAAACGCAGAAAAAATTGAATTTAAAGTCAAGACTTAGTAATACCTACAAAGATATTTCTCCAGCAAACGCACAATAACACAGAAAATAATTAATATGAGATTTTTCCATGGATAACTTAATAATTAATGAATTGATAACTCTATAAGTGGGTATATTGTTGATTGATCTTTCGATTAACTCTTTCAGGTTCTTTAACAGGTTTTATCGGCAATTGTTTCATTTTGGTAGCCCATCATCAAAGTTTTAAAGAAACTTCTGACAATGGGATAACAACCCCAAACAATTGTCGAGAAGATCTGTTTAAAATATCTCTCTTTCGAATGAATATATTTCTTTATATCAACACAGTCTATTCTTTAAGAATGTAATAAATAAATATAATATATATATATATATATATATATATATATGTTAAATACACGGGTAAATGTTAAATACAGGGGTTGATACACAAAAATAAAAATAACTATTTAGATCAATTCCGTTTATTGCTCCATACGTTAACAACTTGTTCATACGTTCAAGCATACTCGATGACTGTTTTTTTGTGCGCAGTATTTCCCTACTGCTGAATTGGTAACGCGCATGTCCGCTTCCTATATATATATATATATATATATATATATATATATATATATATATATATATATATATATATATATATATATATATATATATAGAAGCGGACATGCGCGTTACCAATTAATATATATATATATATATATATATATATAATATATATATATATATATTATACATATATATATATATATATATATATAAATATACAAACATACATATATATATATATACACATATATATATATATACAAACATATAAATATATATATATATATATATATATATATATATATATATATATATATATATATATATATATATACATATATATATATATATATATATATATATATATATATATATATATATATATATATATATATATATATATATATATATATATATATATATATATATATATTTATATATATATATATATATATATATATATATATATATATATTTATATATATATATATATATATATATACAGAGTGTTCTTCAATTGAATGTTAATAATTTAGAGGATGAATTTTTAGCCCATTATAAGAAAAAATCTTCATATGAACGCATGTCCAAACGTACTAGTTTTTGAGATACAGGGTGGTGAAGTTTCAGAAAATAAATTATTTTTCATTAATAACCACACAATTACAATTTCACGTTAGTTGATTTATAGTTTCGAACAATTTTCCACCAAGTGTGCATTAAATTGACGTTATTATTTTTCAATAGGTTACTGTTGTTTTTTGGTAGGTTTCAATTAATATTTTTCAGAAATTTTGATCTATTTCTATGCGAGAAGTGTATTTGCTCTAATTTGAAATACCCAAAAATAACTGATACTTTATCAGCTCATTCGATTGCAACCACTAATCAAAACAAGAACTCCTTGTTATAAATTAAAGCATATTTCTCTTATTCAATAATTATATGTAACAAGCAAGATTACGACGATCATCGATTATCAATGTAAACTAAAATCAAATCCTCATTATAAAGATAAAGGAGATGCAATAAATTTTCAAATTTAATAACATGCAGATGAATTTCAAGAATAAATATATATTATATATATATATATATATTATATATATATATATATATATATATATATATATATATATATATATATATATATACCATATAAAACTGAATCTATTTATTAGATTTTATTTTCACTTGTATATTATTTGTTTATTTCACCTTAGATACGTTTGCTTTAAATTCACTCATAACGCTCTAGGGCATTATGAGCGGGCGTTATGGATCATAACGTCTGCTCATTGTACGAGGAGAAATGAAGCAACTTCTATTGATTGATTCATAATTCTTATTATATACGACTCTGGATTTCTCCGGCAATAAATTATTCACAGCGTTAGCTGCATTTTCGAAGTAAGTATTGAAGCACCTAGCTATAATATTTATTTAAATTTAATACTGTGTCCTAAACTTATGAAAGTTTCCATCGTGGATTACTTTGAAAGAATTTTCTGAACATGTGTACATATAACATTTCCTAATGAGTTTTAGGTGATATATGTTTTCACTATTCACGTTTTTCATACATATAATAATTTCATTTTAATATTTGACTTTATTAAAATTACATTTTTTAAGTTGAAATTTTAGTTGTCACCTTCAAAAAAAAAAAAAAAAAAAATATATATATATATATATATATATATATATATATATATATATATATATATATATATATATATATATATATATATATATATGTATATATATATATGAATGTATATATATATATATATGATTATTTTTTTCTTATATTCAATCAGAACGATCAATTTAGTTAAGTTACCTTGTATAATTTCGATAATACCCGATTATACATAGAGTAGCTCTACCAATCGAAAACTAACAGGACCTTCAAATTTTGACGTTTATCGATAACTGTTCAAAAATTAGTCGATACGGAGATTTTTACTTAATTTACTAAATAAATAATCTCAAACTTCCTGCATAATAACAAATCCTGTCAGTTTGACAGAATATTTAATTTGTCAAACCGACACTTTTTGTAATTATGCAACAAGTTATCGATGTATAACCTGATTATTCTGAAGTACTTATAGTATTACTACTGATAATATAACTCATGTGTGAATAAGCCAATAGCATCTGTGAATTTTGCATAGATACTGCATATTGATAAGTGAATATACCCTTGACGACGTGGTATAATCGTTTTGGTGTTTCGCCTCGTGTCAAAATGTGGATGTTTTCATATTGACGATGTTTTGACGTTTGTCAAAAAAAATTAATATTTTTTATTCTTTATATAATCGTAACGAATATCAACTCGAGCAAACGAAAATAATCGTTTTACTGACCTCGTCACTCGACGTATTTTCTTGAAATTTTTCTCAAAATACGTCTCGTGACTCGGAAGTATAATCGATTTTTTTCGATGCTCTTGTGATATTATAACTGATTATATATATATATATATATATATATATATATATATATATATATATATATATATATATATATATATATATATATATATATATATATATATATATATATATATATATATATATATATATATATATATATATATATATATATATATATATATATGTATATATATATATAAATAATATAAACGCTTCAATAGAAAAGACGAGAGATATCATGGGACCCATGACTCAACCATATGACTGTACATTCCTAATTATAAAGATTTTATATTAAATAGTGTTGTGGTCTTCTGAATTCATGATTTCTATCAATCTCTTGGTTAATTTATTGAACTCACAAGAATTTCTCAGGGGAAAAACTTTCCCAGAAGATTGAAATCCACTTTCGCAAGAGAATAAGACCTTCAGAATAAACATTAAACAATATTAATTTGTTATATATATTCTATCGATTACCAGAAATGCTACACCAAAACGAAAAGAGTGATTTCTCATCAAACGATAAAGATAAATTACTGACAATAAGGTCATCTCAAATTCAGTCTAAATAATAGCATAACAGCTACACCAAAATTAATAACAAGTTTATCGCATTTTTTCGTTACTATAAATTATCGAGTAAGGACCATTGAAATCATAGCGTTCTGTGTGCATAAGAGAAGATACATCACAAAATGGCCAAAGTATTTGTGAGTATTTTTACGATATGCAATTTTTTTGACTCGATAACTATGATTTACTAAATCAAGTGATCTATATAAGTGTTGACTAAATATTTGTTTTCTTCACGGTGTATGAAATTTAAAAATCGCATAAACTGAAAACATTTTGAGTTAGTCCGAAATGCGTTGATCATGTGTTCATCGGGACAGAGTGTCTAGTTGTTTCCTGGCGTAAATTATGGATAAATATATGAATTATATTATATAAGTGTTATTCTACTATACACATTTTGTTCGAAATAAATTCATTTCGAAACGGAAATAACTTCATGGATTATGTTTGTAATATTTAATTAGAGATTAAATGGTTCAAAATAGTTTGTATTTTGTTGGCAAATGTTTGAAATGTGCAGAATATTAAGGTACAAAATTTGTATTTTCAAGTAATTTTTTAATATTTGAATATTATGACCAAGTATTTTTTTCAATCTCACATTACTCAACGAAGGCAAAATGAACTAACGTACATTGTATGCATTCAGTTGCCTCTTCCAATTATGTTAGAACGAAATAAAGAATCTAAATAGATTCAAAACTTCAAAAATCTTCAGATATTATTAAGTTCTTCAGTATATCGACTATAGATCAACTTCAAATGTTTCTATTATTATAAATGAAAATTGAAATGACATTATATCTTATATCAATAACAATTAATTACAAACACCAAGTTTCAATTTATCACGAACTGTTTTCACTATTAGATCAATTTATACAAGAAATAATTGCTTTTCTAAGAGAATCTCATATAAACATTGTTATGGATGAATGATAATATTTTGCCAGTACAAGCAATACGTCACTGTTTATAGTAATAAAAAAATTAAATTTTTTCAATACAAAACGTGAAAGGGATACATGAAAAATAATTATGGAAAATAGATATGATTTTTGTTTCACTTCAATATAAAATCGACTGAAAGACAATTTATAGCTCCATTGATTCCTCTCTGGTAAATTTTCCACATACATTATACATTTGCTATGCAATATCTCTCATTATTCTTCGTCTTAACCTGTAATGTTCATTATTAAACATTTCGTTTCAGTAATCTCAATCATCCCATTGATATGAGCCTTAACTGATATTTTGGAGTTATTCATCGAGCATGATAATAATAATTCAATGTAATGAAGTTTAACGAATTCTTTGCTGAGGACATCTTTATCGATCAATTTCAGGAAGACAAATTCACAATTTTTAACTACCTTTTATTCATTATGACACCAATAAAAATTATGTTGTTGGTTCATTATAGTAAAATAATTGAATGTGTAATATTTTCTTGTGCTAAGAACAAGAACTGTTAAAGCTAAATCAGGAAAGTATTATGCAACGTAAATACTCAAAAGCATATTCTTTTGCTGCAGGTTTTAACATGCATATTAGCTGCTATAGTTGGTACAGCTTTTTGTGGCGGCTATGGTAGTGGTAATCGTCATGACGACGGATATGGATCCGGAGGTTCGCAACATGGCGTTGGAGGACAACACGGCGGCCTTGGAGGAGGAAAACACGGCGGCCTTGGAGGAGGACAACACGGCGGCCTTGGAGGAGGACAACACGGCGGCCTTGGAGGAGGACAACACGGCAGCCTTGGAGGAGGACAACACGGCGGCCTTGGAGGAGGAGAACACGGTGGCCATGGAGGAGGACAAGGTCTTAGAGGAGGACAACATGGTCTAGGAGGTGAACAACACGGTGTTGGAGGAGGACACCACGGAAATGGAGGAGGACAACACGGTATTGGAGGAGGGCAACATGGCTCTGGAGGGCATGGTGATAGAGGACATGGTCATGGAAGTCAAGGGGGTAGTCATCATGGCGGCTACTAAACTCATTCTCTATGAAAAAATTGTAAATTTACCTTCACCGTAGAATGTTTTATATTCGGATATTACATCTCTTGTTTGTATGCAATATCGGAATAAATGAATATATTTTTCCAAAATGTGGCAATATTTCATTTATGAAAAAATACTACGATTCGCATTTTTTATTGATGTTTTTTTTGGCGAAGGTCATAAGTATAATATAGACGTTCTATTTAAAAATTAATAGTGTTATCAAAAAGAAGTTTTTTCATCGACAAGATGCCATTAAACAGCTTTTGGGAAAATGTGTCTAAGCAAGTTGATTTGAAACTCATTGAATTTATTTGAGAAATTAGAATAGATAACCGTAAATTATTTTTATCATGATGATTACATAATTTCTTACTGAATCGCCAATTGAATTGAATACCCCTACAACGAATCACTTCACCGTAAAGTATTTAGTTTTGAACTATATAGAACGTATTGCATAATATATAACGATGTTGATAATTTTATGAAAATAATAAATAATTAAAATATCATTCTCAAGCCCAACGATATGGAACATTCGACAGTTCTTCTTCTCACGGCTGGATATAGTTTTTTTTTTTAATCGAGGTAAAAACTTCAAAAGCGATAGGTACCTGTTGCTAACCCGGCCTGTGTGGGATTATATATATATATATATATATATATATATATATATATATATATATATATATATATATATATATAAAGATATAAATTTGAAAAACTTGGTTCACGGAATGAACCGCGTAAAAGATTTGAAAAATCTCGACGTTTCGGCTCCTTTTGCGAAGCCATCTTCAGGAGAATTAGAAGGGAAATAATTCAGACTCGTGGCTCAATCTGCCTACTCCACGAATCGAATTTAGGAGGAATCGGAAACAATACGATTGCGTGGTCTCAACCTGCCTACTCCACTAACCGTATTGCTTCCTGTCAACTCTGAAGTCTCAATCTGCCTACTCTTCAGAGTCAACTGACGGGCCGATCGTCGCGGGGCCGTTATTTATAGGGAGGGGGGTGGTACTCACGCTCATCAGTGCGGGATGCACTCTGATTGGGCGTTACATGGCGACCACTGAGAAGTGGTTTCCGTGCTGATGGGAGTCTGTGACTGTCATCTTCTGGTGTTCAAACAATTTGGACGTTTTTTCTATTCTACAGCTTCACGGATAATTCGGATTTGAAAGATCGGACGGGAGCAATAGTTCTTGTATTGGGGAAATCGATAATGTGGCCTGTTTGGGTGTGGATGTTGGGAAAGGGCGTTGGCGATATCTGAGTGTCTTACCGAAAGTGAATGTTCCTTGCACGGACCTGAATTGGTCGGTTCGTTTGTCCCATGTAGAAACGGGGACAATTGGAACAGGGAATCTCATAAACACCGTGATTTTTCGTTAGGAATTTTATCCTTGACGGATCTGACCAGATGGGAGAGTTTTTGTTGAGTAGTGAATATGTTTTTGATGTTTGTGTTTTGAGAGATCTTGCGATCTTATCTGTTACTCCTTTGATGTAAGGAAGAAATAATTTAGGTGTAGATTCTTGTTCAGTGGGATTGGAAGGTGGTAGAGGTGGGGTGAGATACGTTTTGTGTGTTTGGCGTATGCTCTTGTCGATTGATATGTGTTGTAACACGAACCGACGAATTCAGGTCCGTGCAGGAACATTCACTTTCGGTAAGACACTCAGATATCGCCAACGCCCTTTCCCAACATCACACCCAAACAGGCCACATTATCGATTTCCCCAATACAAGAACTATTGCTCCCGTCCGATCTTTCAAATCCGAATTATCCGTGAAGCTGTAGAAATAGAAAAACGTCCAAATTGTTTTGAACACCAGAGATGACAGTCACAGACTCCCATCAGCATGGAAACCACTTCTCAGTGGTCGCCATGTAACGCCCAATCAGATGCATCCGCACTGATGAGCGTGAGTACCCACCCCCTCCCCTATAAATACGGCCACGCGACGATCGGCCCGTCAGTTTGACTCTGAAAAGTAGGCAGATTGAGACTTCAGAGTTGACAGGAAGCAATACGGTTAGTGGAGTAGGCAGGTTGAGACCACGCCAATAGTATTGTTTTCCGATTCCTCCTAAATTCGATTCGTGGAGTAGGCAGATTGAGGCCACGAGTCTGAATTATTTCCCTTCTAATTCTCCTGAAGATGGCTTCGCAAAAGGAAGCCGAAACGTCGAGATTTTTCAAATCTTTTACGCGTTTCATTCCGTGAACCAAGTTTTTTCAAATACTTCCGGACCGCGGAAATCTTTCTGAACAAAGAATATATATATATTTATATATATATATATATATATATATTATATATATATATATATATATTATATATATATATATATATATATATATATATATATATATATATATATATATATATATATATATATATATTTATATATGCAAAATTGCCTACACACTAAATACACCTCTGTTCTTTCGGTTTCCAGGAATTAGCCTACTAAACCTCCAGTCTCGCACTTAGATTAGGACTCACGTGCTGCGGTCAGCACTAGAACCTGTTCTCTTCCTTGTGTCTATATTTCAAGACCCAAGTGTATGCCTCTCTGCGTCGCGGCGCATTAAAAAAAAAGGGGGAAATGGAAAATGTGAGTTGGGAAGGATGGAGAGGATTCCATTACTCGCCCGAGAGATTTCCGAAGAAATCTGCTTGGGTACAGCTTATGGATGGAAGTACCTGTGAATGAAATAATTATTATTCTAGTTGATCTCTACGTCTTTTGTAATAGACTCTCGTTCTTTGTGCGTCCTCTTCTGGATCGTAGTTTGTCAAATCTCTGAGCTCTTGTTTTTGATTTGTTTTCTATTGCCGTAAATATATTATGCGCTTTTCTCTTCATAAATTCTTTGATAGGTTCCCATTCAATATCTCTATGTATTTGTTCATTTCGGACATACTATGGTGCTCCCAAAGCTGTTCTAATAAATCTATTTTCCGTAGTTGCTATCCGGTCTAAGTTGCTTTTTGCAGTATATTCCCACGCTACTGATCCGTACGTCAGTTGTGGTCTGGCTATGGCCCTTATTAGGGCTATCTTGACTCTGTTCGTCATCTTGCTCTTCTTATTGATGAGAGGATACAGCTGTGCCATTGCTGCTTTTGTCTTCAGTACTGCTTTGTTTAGGTACATGTTAATCTCGCATCCATGGTTACTCCCAGGTAAGTAACTTCCTTAGACCATTGAATATCGTTGTTGTCTATCTTTATGTTTTCTATTGGTTTTTGCATCCTTTTCTGGAATAAGATTGCTTGGCTCTTCTGACCATTGATTCCTATCTTCCATTTTATGCACCATTTTGAGATTTGGTTCATCTCTTCTTGTAGTCTTTTACATATTATTCCTACGTTCCTATGTGTGCTCGTTATAGCCGTATCATACAGCATACAAGGATAATCTTTTGTTCGTTGTCTTAGGAATGTCGTGAGTATATATCAGGTATAGCAAGGGGCCAAGTACGGATCCCTGGGGAACCCCTGCTTCTGTATTTCTTGGTTGAGATCTTGTATTGATGGATTTAGAGAAGGGCAACCGGGGCTACAGCTCTGGAACCTCCACAAAATTGGGGCAACCACAATAGAGACTTCGGAAAAATAAATTTAAATTCGGACTAGTGAACAACTTTTCCTTTCATATTTTTTTTTGCGTTTTACCTTTACCTACTATACAAACATGATTATATTTTTGTATATTTGTTCATTTCAATCAGGCAATCAGTAAAATATCAAAATCTCTGGAACTATTTTACTACGAAATTCTCGAACATCCAAATTTTATATCTATATTCCCAAACCTTGGAATTTCATTGAGAACGTATTTGGTTTTGACGGTATCAAATATCACTGAAGAGGGCTCATTTTCAAAAATGAAAAAAATAAAGAATAGGCTTCAAACCACGATGGGACAAAACCGTCTATCAAAGTTTTCTCTCTTGAGCATTGAAACTGATTCACTTCGGAAACTGGATTGAGCGAAAAAAGCTCGGAAGGTTCCGTTCGTTAACACTGCAAGTTAATCTCAGATAATTCTTGTTTCCGATTATATTTATATGTTTGTCAAATAACAAAAGAATCTATACTCAGTTTCACAATAAAATTGATAAACTCAACTGAAACAAATTGTCCATTTTATTTGGAAAATAATTTGGGGCCAGGGGGCCCCCACTCTTTTGTTGCCCCGTTGCCTCCAGATCTATTAAGTCGGAACTGCTTCTTCTATATAATGAAGGAACTGTATACAAGAAAGTATTTCCAAGAAAACACAGATTAATACTGTTAAAAACGTCCAGCGTAGACACATTTTCACCTCTCGTAGTGAGAACATTTGTGAATGTTCCTCACAAATCACAAATTCAAGTTTTTTTCAATCAAAAGTATGATAAATTCATAGAAATTTGTTGATTAATCAACTGAAGGAGCTTTATGCATGTCATCTCATAATATCAGAGATAGTTCTCAAAATAGTACATTATGTTACTAGGAGTAGAAGGCTATCATTATTGTTGAGCCCAGATTCTTGCACTGCCGAGGCGTTAGCCGAGGCTGTGCAAACTGGGCGAAACATATAAAGGGTCTTCTGCTCCGAGTGACATATACTATTTTTTCTTCAAGCGTAAATTGAATATTGTGCCCATAGTGTCGAACTTTTAAATTTTCTTGACAAATACTGACAAACATCAAATGAAATAAAAATTAAATGACAGTTCATACCTACTTGGATACAACGCCCATAGACGTTGCTATCATTTCTCATTATTTTATTACTAGTACAATAATGAGCGTTCATTATTTTACTAGTAAAAGAATAGGTTATTTCTACGATCTGTGTTGTCGAAAATAATATAGATATTATTATACGCTTGAAGAAAAAGTATTTTCAGTTGAAGATTATAATTGGTGTGATATCTCGATGATCGAGCAGAATAATATTTCGCAATAGCATTATGTTCTAAATCAGCGCTGTCCGACTTCGCTTAAACCAGCGGGCCATTTATTCTTTAGTAAATATTTGGCGGGCCGAAGAGGATAGGTCAATTAAAATTCAGTATATTTCAACCCAAATATTATTGTAATTATACGAAAAAATAAAGTAAAAGATAATAACATTTTTTCGACAATAAAGTTTATATTTTCGAATAATAAATATTGTGTTATATTTATTGTCAAAATGAAATATCACATAGTAACGGACAAAACAATGTTATTTTTAAAAATAAAAAAAGAAACGGTGTCGTGGGACACCAGGTAGGAACGAAGTTCATTCGAATGATATAGAAGCAACACAATTTGCAAAAAAGAAACATGTGCGTCTGGGACGCTCTACAGAAGTGATAACTTATACTAATCCAAGTTGAAATAATTAATATTGGAATGTGGGACCAAGAGTAAATGAATAAATAAATAAAGCCTGGGGATTCGAACCTAGTAATACGATACCAGTGGTCAGTACTCAGACCACTCCGCCGTCAATACAACGTAAAACTAAGACGTGTAACGTATCGCCACGCTATATAATGGAATATAAACCTACTATACGTAGTCATTATTTTATGGAACAAATTTTAAATGCTTTATCTTTTCATTATGCCATATTTGATTCCTGTCGTAATCTGTTCATTTATGCATATAACTAATACAAAATAATTTTGTATAAGTTTTATGCATAAAAGAACAGGCTTCATTGTGAATCGCCTGCGTAGTAACTCTTGAACAACGGGGACGCCGTCCAGTACGGAATCAGATAGAGAAGGGATGAGAGAACGGAAAGAAAGGGGGAAAAAGAGAATAGTATATTCTGTAACAAGGTTAGAATGAAAATTCGATGCGAGTGGAAAAGTTCCGAGCGCGAGCCGAAGGCGAGCGTGAGGAACCACGAGCATCACGAATTTTCATTCTAACCGAGTAGCAGACTATACTTTCTTCACGATCGAACATTTTAAATATATATTAAAAGATAATTTATATTACAGAACTCAATCACAATTATATTAGGTAAACACTCAATAATTCGAGAAACATTCTACTTTGTATGAATTGTTATATTTGTACAGTTCTCGAAATGAAAACTGGTGCATATTTGGAAGAATTTTCAACAATTGCGTGGTTTGTAGAAGATGAACTAACAGTCACATAATTTCAAGTGGAAGGCATGATTAGCGGTGTATTAGATCCAGTAATTGATGAGACTAACTTATTTGCTTTATTTATTCGATTTTGCACCGAATTTTCTATGTATCCTTCTGGCACTTGAGAAGACTTCCACCTCCCATGCCTTTTTAGTGTTTCCATATCTGCTCCTGTGTCCACTAACACAGTAGCCGACGTCCTCCGATAACAATGACCAGTGTAGTGGTGTATTTTCACACTCTGATTCTGAACTACTGCATAAATTCATAATACTTATTATATTTTCGAATGAAAACGTGACAGCAATAATTTTGACACTTACTCAAATTTGCCACTACGATGACAATCAACTGCGTCAAGGCTAATGTCATTATTGCTAGCCAGTGTGAGAATATTATTCTATTACAAGGGAGAGAAAGCAAATACATTTAAATTGCATGGGGGCAGAGGTGTTGCAGAATACTTCTTTAATCTCAAGAGAGAGAATTCCAGCATTCTGTAATCAAATTTGATATCAGAATTGACGAATTCTGTGATGATCGTGGAGAAAGGTATTTTACGCTACTCCCTTGTGTGAGTCACTTCCGTCACGGTTTTATTCTTACGGTTTTAGTCTCATATTATTTTCAGTTTGGTCGAGCAGCGAAATCCCTTATCTCCTCCAAGCCTGCCGTAAGGAACTTCGTTCCAATAATACATATAAAGAAATAATGAAAACACAATAAAATTAGAATATTATCAATCATAAGCTATTTAATGGGAGCATAGTGACCGTAGTTGTTTAGCAACAATTTCTTTTATGTCCATATTGATATTTGTTGTGGAAACTCTAATTATATTCTCAAGAGTGGAGTCTTTCAAGCTGTTTCTGAGTTTTGATTTTATATATTTCATGTCAAAAAATGCACCCTCGCAGATATATATACTTCCGAACATAGAAATGATTTGAAATCCAAAATTTCTCATTTTTGGTGGTGGTAGATAGGGCTTAAACTGCAGTTATTTGCATAGAGCGTAGATTAATTTTATTGAGTGACCATAAAACAACCATATGTATTCATCATTAACATTTTTATAATTCTTGTTGTAGACGGTTGAATTAAAACTATTATTTATAAATCACTTATAGTTTTTTAATTTTATATTCTAAATGTATACAGCTATTTATTTATAATTTGATGTAAAGTTAACTATAACTCGAGGGCCGTAAAAAAAACTTCACGGGCAGCTAGTTGGACAGCGATGTTCTAGATTATCCTAATTTATGTGTAATCTACTGAGCCTATTGTTACCATAAATATTTATGAATAATTCATAACTATCTGTAGTCAACGGTTTCTTTATTGGTTAGATATGTTGATGATATAATTTTCTGTTTTACTGGGACATCCAGACAGGTTGACTGTGGAAAGAGATGGAAAAAGATAACTATATTAATTTTATAGATTTAACAATCAAGAAATTCAACTACAAAATCATTTTTAATTCAATTCATTACTAATATCGTCATATAATATATATATATATATATATATATATATATATATATATATATATTATATATATATATATACATATATATATATATTATATATATATATATATATATATATATATATATAAATATAAATATATATATACTATATATATATATATATATATATATATATATATATATATATATATATATATATATATATATATATATATATATATATATATATATATATATATATACATTCACCCGTTTATGAGCAATAATTATATAAGCCAGATATAATTAAAAATATTGCACAGAGAGCATTGTTCAAAGAAGCTATATCCCAACTTCATCCAGTCACATACGAAAAATCGAAATTTAGCGTTTTCATTTATATTGAAACCCCCAGCAAAAAGATTGAGTCACTTATTTGGCAAAATAACATGAATGTAGCGTCGCGAGCCGGTGTTATTATCGGAAAACATATCAAGAATAATAAATCTGAAATTCATAAAAACAAAGTATATAGAATTAACTGCTGTAGTGACAAATTTTACATTGGTAGACATTTTAGAAATTTTTAAATTATAATTTCATAACATAAACGTAATTTTCATAATAGAAAGTTAGACTCTCGTTAGACCAGTAGGTGTCAACCTAGGGTACGCGAACCCCTGGGGGTCGCCAAGTGTTACGAGGGGGTTTGCAGCAAAATAGAGAGCAATGGCGGAACTGTATGGATAAATATATACACAATATGCAACAGCTAGGTTGCCTACCTTTTTCTGGTCCATTTCACCTGGTTGTCGTGTGTAAACCGGTAATTTAATATTAGTAATTGCACTCATCTGCTTGCCACTTGAAATATATATTAAAATTGAGGAAATTTTATTGCATGTACAGCAGTATAGGATTGCTTGCAAAAATCCGTTCATAAATAACGGTTGGCAGGCTTTAAATTAGAAAGTAGGGCGAACAGATACGTGTGACATAAGCATCGTCATACTCATTTGGTTGGTACAGTTAAGGCAAAGACAAAATGCTTTCCAAAATAAGTAGATTCAGTTAAATTAAACGAGGAGAAATCGTTTCAAAAGAAGACCAGGATTGCATAGCATACCTGAAATGGAG
The DNA here is from genome assembly GCA_030704885.1 of Cynegetis impunctata. Classification (NCBI taxonomy): domain Eukaryota; kingdom Metazoa; phylum Arthropoda; class Insecta; order Coleoptera; family Coccinellidae; genus Cynegetis; species Cynegetis impunctata. The sequence continues at coordinate 467,811 of JARQZK010002891.1, forward strand.
GGACACGCGTGACGTCCGTCTTGTGTCTACCAAGCACTCTTCGATCATGATAGTGGTTCCGTCGAAGCCAAGCTCTTGATATAAGAGCAGCTCATCGCCTGATCATCCTTTACCATCGACTGTCTCTACTGACGCTTTACCCAATCTAGACAGATAAACCTGCACCTTCGGAAAATCAACCAAAACATGGTAATAAGCGAGATAGAAAAGGGAAACGGCTAAATCGAAACCTTTACCGGTGCTTGCCTATAATAATGGCAAGTCAGGAATCGATCTTTCAGATCAAATGGGGTCATATGCCACCACCCTTAGAAAAGGAATCAAATGTTTTCGAAAACTTGGTGTAGAACTCATTTTGGGAATGGATGTTGTAAACGCCTGGAGTTTGTACAAAGAATTTGCCAGTAAAATTCGTACGTACCTCTTACACATACTTGCAAGTCTCTTTGGCATTCCAGAGGTTCGATCAGCCGACCGAGGAAAAACAACTCAGTTAATAATAAGAGTTGGTGAAAGTGGTAAAAAGTTACGCAGAAAATGTTGGGAATGTTACTCCAATTTACAACGAGAAGGTGGTCGTCTACATGCCAGAAATCATGCAAAAATGGTGTTTATCTCATACAATGAGTGTCTGAGTAAACCTCAATTATGTTTGATCTGCTTCAACTTGGTCCACCAATAATTTTGGTAGGACGGATTATTTTCGCGTTTTTAGTTGTCAATTGTTTTGTATGTTAGCCTTTTTTTACGAGGATTTGCAATCGAGGAATTATGCTTCTACGGTTGAGTTTGTTGTATGTAATCTTCTCTTCACATTGTGCTCAACTGTTTTGTGTGTTAGTTTTCTTTTACTTGGATTTGAGGTAATATCCATATTAGGTATCCTTCAGGATTAAACTAAATAAAAAATGTCAAGATTACACAAACGTTTTTATGTTTATTTATTATGCATGTGCTATTTTTCTTTCAATCGCTGTAAAATCAGTATCTTTTCATGTCTAGCCAAACCAAGTATAGTAATATGTTCCCCACAGGATAACACTCTATAGTTATTTGCCGTAAGCGTCGTTCATAAGTGATGCCATGGCCTCAAATAGTAAACATACCGTCATCCATATATGAATGCCATGGCCTATGAGAAAATTGAACTGTCAATCATATATGGATGACATGGCAGTCAACGTGTTAATAGAAGAAAGCAGTAGTCGGTCAAATATGTAACGAACATACAGAGGTGCAAATGGCGACTCGGATCATTACATGGTCACGGCCACAATCAAAGAAAAAATAATAACATATTAACACTATGAAAACAACCCGAACTTGAAAAAATAGGAAATTAATACGAGAAACGCTATTGGAATGTGAAGATACGGAGAGTGTACAGTTGGAATGCTATAGTATTAAAAAATCTCTACTTAAGTCAGCGGCAATTCAATTAGGGACAGAAGAGCACAGAATGAAAAAAATGGTATAATGAAAAATGTAGAGAAATGGTAGAAGCAACAGGAAATGCTAGGAGGAACTGGATCAGCACGATCGAATCAGAAGGCAGAGAATATAGGGAAATGAGAAAAAATGCAACAAATCGATTAGAAAAGCTAAAAGAGAATAAACAAGCAGCAGAATAAGAAACGTAGAAAACAAAAAAAACTAAGTTACAGGAATAAGAAACAAAAACGGAGAAGTGGCACAGGAAGAAACCTATTATAAAAATATTGGAAAGAATATTTCGAAGAACTGTTAACAGAGGTAGTCTCAGATGAAGCAATATAGGAAGAAGAAAGGGCGGAGAAAGCAACAGAATAAATAACAAAAAGTGAACTAATAGAAATTATTTAAAAAATTAAGAATGGGAAAGCACCAGGAAAAGACGAGATAAATATAGGTAATAATGAAAGATCTACGATTCAAGTTGCTGGAATATTTAATGAAAGGCATCATGATTGAGCACCGTTGTCAAAATCAACATATTGTTCGCAAGGACGGTTTTCAAGACAAGACAAAGGAGGTGCAATTCACATCTAAGACACTATCCAGACGACGAACGTATCTTAGCCGTATTTCGAAACAACCCCAATGGTACTATAAGTAGCGAAAATACTTTATTCAACGAAAAACAAAGTATGAAGGAGTTTGAAACGCAATAAGATTCGGGCATTTAAACCAAAATTTCTACGTACCCTGTTA
>JARQZK010002891.1:475000-485000 GCA_030704885.1 Cynegetis impunctata
CACAACAGCATGAAATTAGCCAAACAAAAATTGTAGATCAGATAATTATCTATAAAAAATTTCAAAGAACTTTTTCTTCTAAGAGTCGCCGTTTTTGAGATATAACGATTCAAAAAATTGAAAGAATTGTAATCGTCATAATATGCACGTTTCAACGCCACCTTCGAGCTGGTGTTTTTTGCATTTTTTTCAATTTTCTGAATCGTTGATCTCAAACACGGTGACTCTGAAGAAATAACTTATTCAAACGTTTTCATAGATAATTAGGTGATCTACAATTTTTATTTAGACTAATTCCATGATAAAACTTACTGCTTTACTGAAAATAGCAAAAAAACCGTTTTTGTGACATTCGACATTGAGTAAATTCTTTGCACGTATCAGATCGATGAGGACTTTTTAGATTTCATTTAAAATGGTGTTTTGAGCAATCCTACCAATTTTCAACTGGGTGCGAATTTTTGTTACTTCACTCCTATTTTTTTTGGTCTAATTTGACCGGACTAGTTTTGTTTCATTATGTAATGTTAGTAAATATTTTCATGATGCGTTTCTACTTGTTTTTTTTTTTCAAAACAAGTTTAGCAACATAATTTCTCTTCCACCTTACAGGGCGAGACAACAATCACCAACACTCATCAAAAAATGCCAATATCTTTGGAATGAAAAGAGATATTATTTCGCCGGTTTGACAGGTCAATAAGTCATCAAATTTGGCTTCTTCTTAGCTAGTTAGATTTATAGCATTGCATTTGAAATTTCTCAAAAAAATCATAATATAGAGCTAGCTGTTACATAAAGCCCTCTAGTTGCCGATTGGAAAATTAAAATAAAAGTGTTTTTGTTGTTTGTTACTGAAATCATCATTCAATACTCTTTGCATAGAGTCTATGTTTTCGAAAATCGGTTCATGCATTATGGAGTTACAGTCTTTTTTATGTCAAATAAAGAGAACTTCCCCCACCATTTCAGAATAGGTAATACAAAAAAATGACTTTAACAAAAGTTGTAGAATTAGGACAGTAGTTTCTAAAGTTGATATTTTTTACCAGCCGAAATTGGAAAATATTTCGTTAAAAATCCAATTATATTTTATAAGTGGTAGATTGCGCCACCTAGCGGAAAACTATGGACTCACAAACATTTTTAATCAATTTTTTAGGGCAGATTTTCATATAAGAATTTTTCCCCCAAATTCTAGGACATACGGTTTCCGAGATACGGCCGGTCGCCACCCTTAATGAATCACCCTGTATATATATATATATATATATATATATATATATATATATATATATATATATATATATATATATATATATATATATATATATTTGTTTTCTGGTACAGAATGAGCTGAATATTGGTACCTGGGATTGTTTCCATTGCAGAACGAAAGTATCAAAATTTAGGTGATCAAATGGGTTGAAATATTTTTATCTGGGGACAGAACGAAACTATCAAAGTTTGATTAAATTTTTCTAATTGCCGCCAATTTAACGTAGATATTTCTTGTTTTTTTGTGGTTTTTGAAAATTTGCCAAACTCCACAGCTTCTTCAAATTGAGTAAGAGGTTTCAAACTTGGTAAGTAGATTGAGTAAATGTTGAGGAAGTGCCTTTGGGTAATTTCAACCATTTTCCTCTGTCGCGCAGCCCTGCTTGGAGGGTCTTTTGGGAAATATTTATTAAGTAAGTATTCATTTCTGTCATCGTCAATTTTTGTATATGTTCCATGTTCTCAGAGTGATTTGTTTACTCTTGGTTTATTATTTTTATTTAAGAATTTCCATACTCTACACCATGGGTCGTTTTCGGCTATTGTGTTTATAGTGTTCTGTATTGATTCTACTTTCGTTTTCTTTATCAGTTTCTTGTATGCATTTCTCTCTTTTTTGAAAAAGGGGTAGGGACAGTGGGAATCTCGTTAATTCATTCATGTGCGTCACAAATTAGATGACGAGGCATTTGGCTATTATAACTCTTTATTTCTTTATAGGTACATACAAGGGCTTACAGGTCAGATGCTTACAGCACCCACGCAGCGGCGGAAATCACAGACAGTGTATGGAACAAACAATTGACATAGGTATTCAAGTACATCAGCGATCAGCACAGAAGATAAAATAAACCCCGGACGAGGAAGACAGGTGTGACGTCCTTTCTTCGGATTTGCTCAGGCGCCAGACTATTTTCCCTTGATTAGGCGTCACCCTATTCGAACCTCCGCTTAGTAGTGGAACGGTTCGAGCCCTAGTAGATTCAGATGGAGATAAAGGGGTTCAATGGAATTATATTAGCATGCTTTACACTATTCTACTAGAAGGAAAGTTAAAACACAATTACAGGTAAACTTCTCTATTGATAAATTATATACAATGATAGGGATGAAAGGCGGTGATATATGTAAAATCGCATACAAACGGTAAACAAGCGGTATCTATGTAGAATGAGAGAGAGAGATGAGAGAGAGACACAGGATGAGAGCGGAAGCGTGTGGTTAGTACTACAACTAAGAAGCGAGAATGCATAAGCGGTTTCGTGCATAAATATATAAATAACGGTCATACGACGTGATTAGATACTCAGTAGCGGGCTTAGCTATTACTGCGGTCTCGTGAGGGAATCGGAACGGATAATACGGTCTGGCACAGGTTACGCTCCGGCATCCGTTATTCTAAAGGCATTTCAGCGTGTTCTAACATAGATGCAATCACTACCCCAGCATCCGCTGCAAGCATTTATTGTATCTACCACAGCTATGCAGAGTTCTGTACCCAGTGTCCACTGCAACACAGAACACCACCTAGCTGGTCGTTAGACTCTGCTGTGCCCCCTACGTTGGACGCAGGAAAAGGTATGACGGGAGTAACAGGCACTACCTCAGCATCCGCTGCAAAGTATTTCCTGCACCACTTTCAACTGCGAGGATAGATGTAACCCAGTATCCACTGCAATACAGCCACCCTACCCAATTGATCGCCAGATGCTTTCTATAGCTTTGTTTCTTCCGCCAGTGATCCCCAGCATCCGCTGCAAGACAACTGTCACAAGAAAACAGCGTAACCTACGGTCAACCGGTATTGGAGCACCTCTTTCAACCAATGCGGGCGCAGCGGTTTCGGCGCACAAATGGTTGGATTTACCTGATTTTTCGTCTGACACTTCACTCACTGGACTAGTCACTATTCACTTCTAACTTTCTCTACTTGACCACAACTACAGTGTTCAACTTGAACCCGCGGGACTGACTGTTTCCGGCCGTCCGCTCTCTCATACCTACTCTCCGCGCTCCACTACCACGTTGCGCCCCCACCACTCATGCGCATGTAGCCGAAGCAATACGCTCATCGTCCGTCGCATGCAAGGTGCGCCGTTTGACTTCTGAACGATTGGTTCGTTACAAAGGTAAGACATTTTAAAATTTTGTAGCACTTATTTTTTGAATAGAATTTTTCTACAGTTTTACTCCCTTTTTTTGTTCATCAACCTATCCTCTCCCCCTTAGGAGTCTAGTGTAAAAGAAAAGTTCAAATAAATACAAAGACAATGTGTATAACAAGCTCAATAGAGCAAACCGACAATAATGATAAACGCACAACACTGAACACCTAACCCGCACATCGATGCCCTTGTAAAAAGAGCATTTCCGAGGAGGAACTTGCCCGCGGTCGCAAGGAGTCGGTGGAGTGTTCCATTGAAATCACATCTCGACCTGCTTCGTTATCAATACACGATGCACTTCGCGAATTTTTTTTCACAATAGAGGGTTAAAATTTGGTACGTGGATTGAGTTGATGTTGAGGTACGTTTCTTCGTTGGTTTCAACTTTTTTCCTCAACCACTATGCACTTCGCGAAATTTTTTTTCATGAAATGAATTATTTTCAACGTTTCAATTCGATTTGCTATTCAAGCATAATTTTTCATAATTTAATTCAATTCGTTGGAGTCGCATCTCGGCGCGATGCATTTCGCGCGCAAAATACGACCTAAGCGATGGAGCTCTGCTGCTTACGAGTTTTTTTATCATTTACGGCAAAATAAATTTTAAAATTATATTTTTGCATAAAGAACAGATGCTTCTTGGAATAAGAATATTTTTGGTTCAGCCTGAAGATGCGCAGCATCGACCAATAAGTGTACTTCATAAAATCAGTTTCTATTTTTCTGTCTCTTGAGAATGATATGCCTTAAAACACATTAATCTCGGAGAATACCGAATTATAAGATTAAATGTACGTAGCTCATTTTTAAAATTATTTCAGTAAACAGTATCCTGCTTAAATTTTCAAATTAGAAGCAATAGAACAAGTTTAAGTTTGCTCATTAAAATTATTTCAATAGTTCAACAAATACTAGACAAACTTATAATTTTTGACATCAAATAGCAAACCTATAGAAAAATTATTAATTTATAAGTTTCCAGACATCCTTAATATTCAGTTGAAAATTATATGGAATATCGAACTAACTCTAGAACTTAAAATACTGAATTTCACTGAATACATGTTACCAGCTGGGAATGTGGTGCATTCAGGCAAGACGAGGGTGGGAAGCTTGCACTCAGATGTCTGCAGACATCGGTAGCTGAAAGTAGTCTCAACCTATTTTAGTACTCTGTTACTTAATTTCACAGAAAATATGGTCAAAGTTGGTAATTGCTCTTCAACCTCTTATGTTCTCATCAAAGTGCAAGATATTTTTATTTAATCATCTTCTCTAATTACTATACCTACTACTTACTAACTCTCAGAATTTTTAACAGATATATTCGAAGTGGACTCATAAGATAGATCTTCTCACAAGATAGGTTTATTGTGCCTAGATCACAAATTCCTTTAGTATAATGTTCGAAACGGCGTTACTTTATTTAGTTATGGACTAAACGATTCTTTCCCAGAAATTAATAAACTTGCCTAACGTGCACATTTTTAGGAAAATAGTTACAAACTTATATTTTAACATCGAAATATATATTCTATGTATATGAATTATTTTTTTTTCTATTGTAAATATTTATTAACTAGCAAATGCTAATAAATACAAAAAAATTAAACTATTTATTATTATTTTAAAATTCGAGATTGCTGTCTACATTATTAATATTATTCAATATGCCACGGGTAAACTGATTTTCATAAATTGAAATGATACTTTTGAATCTCCGTTATTTTTGAAGATAGAGGGTTGCGGTTTTCGCGACACTGTGCTACTTTTTCGTAAAACTGAAGTATAGAAAAATAAATGTCAAACCAATATCATCGGTTTTTGGATCGACTTTTGGTTTATAAAGTTATTTATTTTCGTTCTTCTGGTATTATTATTAAATTGATATTAATCAATGTCTTTGAATAATGCAGAGTATGGAAATTATGAAAAATATGATATGCTGGTTGCTGGTATATTTTATATAGAATAATGAAAATTCTGAAGAAGCTTCGGAATTATATTTCCTAAGGTAAGTAAGCTATAATGGCTATGAAAATCTCTATTATCATTTTAATTCTTCTCTTGTTAGATATCCAGATAGAAGGCAACCGTTTTTTGAGATATTTGCTCCTTTAAAGGCAAAGTTTGTTGAACACGGATCATTTGTTCGCCCGCTTGCTAAAATATACAAAAAAGAGAACAGGGAAATAAAAGAGATAGATACTTTGGGATATATAGAAGCAACACCTTCGTCTCTCAAAATTGAGAAGGAAATTGGTGTGCCAAAAACTGACAACATTGCAGAACTTCCAGAGGCAATTTATTTAGCCTTTCGAAATCTGCGAATGAGAACAAAGGTTCTTTCAAACGCTATTCAAAGAATTACAAAAATTTGCCAATTTTGCATCAGAAAAAATGGTCATGAAAAATTATTTATAGGTAATATAGTAAAAGAAACCTATATGCAAGGTATCCAATTCTTCGTTAGTAATATGTATCTTTCAGTTGTTCATTGTTGTTATCCATGGCCTTCTATTGATTTATGCATTTTATTTTAGAAAATTGTCATTTATTTGCGCGTTTCTGAGAAAAAGTTTATACTATCATATATCTTAGAAAAGGTAAAAGAGACAAATTTTATAGTCTATAAATATACACGGTATTCATCTAAATAAACATAAGTTAGCTTTATAACTCGAAAATAGTAAATATGTAACAAAAATTATTTACACCACTGCATTCTATGGAAAAAAAATCTATAAGAATATTTTACCTTTTCGATAAGATGAAGGATAACGGCAAAATGTAACATTTTCAAAAATGCCCTGTATCTTAAAAACTAAAAAGGATATTAAAATTCTGTTGACGGCATCTTCACTTTTACGAAAAAGTAGCAAAGTGTCGCGAAAACCGCAACCCTCTATCTTCAAATATAACGGAGATACCATTCAAAAGTATCGAAAATCAGACACTGTACAGAATCAATTGAACATTATTACTTTATACAGTATACATTATCATGTATGTTGGACATAGTTTGAATTTCATTACTTGAAAATGTTTCCAGTCTTTCTAATCCATCAATACTAATGATTCTTACAAAATATTCACATCGGCTAAAATTCAGGTTTTTGATGATACAAGAATAGAAATGCAGTTAGTCGATCATTATATTGTTATCTTAGAAGCAGTCCAGGTATTAATAAGAAAACAATTTGTCGCAGGTAAATGACATATTTATCTCTTTTCTCAAGTTTTATAAATGATCGCGAGGGAACAAGAGAATCATATTATAGTTATCTGTGCTATTTAAAACTCAAAATGGGCAAATTGTTTGTGAGTATCTTAAATTTAGTCAATAGGTTTCTTTCACACTTTTTTGAAAAATAGATACTTTATTTCATACATAAAAAACGAAAATCAGGTATTTTATAGGAGTTTGTCCGAGTAGGTACATAATACCTACTCGTAGATATTCATAACTATTTTCAAAATTTTTCTCCGAGATATCTACCAAGCATACTATTGTCGATAAGAATTTCCCTGATTTGCAAAAGGATTTAATTGAAACAAATTCACAATATTCATGTATATAATTTCAACATAATATTCAATTCGCTATGAACTTCAGTATTTTTAATAACAATTTTTCAGGCGAGTTATTTGTAGCGTTTTATTTTACTATTAAAATTTATTGTTTTCGACTTAAAATAATAGTTAAAGTAGAAGAAGATGAACTTTTATCATTCTATTGTTTTTGGATATTTTGTATATATACTAAGTACATATTTTATAGTAACGTGTCTCTTGAGCGGAATGGACTAATACCATAATCCAGGGGTTTCCAAACTTTTTTGAAGAAAATAGAACTTATACTTATATGTAATGGATGAGCCTACAAATCGTTGCATGTTTTCTCGAGAGATGGAATTAAACTATACAAGACCATTTTCCTTCTTCTTTTCAGAATTAAAGTTTTATCACTTTCACTAAAATCCAAAATTCGGTCCATCCCACACGTGAAGCCAAATTTCGCTTTCAAACTATTGTCTTAAAAAAACTCGAGGGTCTCATCTTCAGCAGATGTAAATTCTTTTGTAGCACTAGTATTGAATGTATTTGGAATCCGTTCAAATCTATCGCAATTTTTATTTCAAAAATATTTCTCAAACAAGATAATGATTTGTGATATTTACCCTTCAAATATAGCTGCTATATCTTGAGGATATCATCTTCCTTTATTTTTTCTCAACAATTGGAGTTTTCTCATGAAAGCTGATATTTCTTCAGTTGACTTCAAAAGCTGCATGCTTTCTGCTCGCAGAGAGATTTCATTGAAATTCTTCTTTCAATTATATGCTTTCCAAAATATCCGCCAAAATGATCAAGATCGAGTGCGAAAGGCAACTAGAGGATAATTTTACACAGTATCAAGTGAATCTTAACCACCTCAAAAATTCATATATTTTTCATTATTATTAACGACGCCTCTATGATGTGACCACGTCGTCCAGGGGCGCCGCGACTGAAAGTTTGGACCTCTGCCGTAATCAATTAAAAGATAGCACTCAGCTATGATTGTCATCGTGAATGAAACAGCATAGGAAAGAACTTTCAATCAGTACTTTGAAAGACTTCTGAATCTAACAAATTAATTAGTAAATATTCGAACAAGGTGAAATTATTGACAAAAATTTATAGCGATTTGAAAACTCTTTGAAATTATCATATGAATAGCCAATGATAGACTTTACTTATAATATACTGGTTATCATTTGAACCATTTAGAGCCAACAAAACTTACGGGGAGACTATAGAGAATATCATAATTATATGGAATATCTGTAAGTTTAACTGAATCAACCAGCCTTAATTTAGACCGACAAAAAAGGAACAAATTGAATTTAAACCAATGTGTTTTCAGAAAAATACTTATCCCCAAATAAATTTATATATGTATATATATATATATATATATATATATATATATATATATATATATATATATATATATATATACTAGCTGACCCAGCAAACGTTGTTCTGCCATATAAATTATTTTTATATTTATCCTTCTATATATTCATCTATCTGCCGATGTATCTCTATCTAGATAGTTATCTATCTTTCTATCTATCTATCTTTTTAACAATCTATCTATCATTATACCTACCTATCTGACCTGGCAAACGTTGTTTAAATTATTAAAATGGCTATTAAAAAATATGGGTTGTTGATAGAAGGGTGAAAATTTAGAATTGTATGTATTTTATATTAAAAAAAAATTTGTCCAAAAAATTTATAAAAATGTTTGGGGTGGGCCACCCTAATCACTTAGAGGTATGAAAAATATATTACGACCTATTCTCAAACTGACTATAGTTATTTTTGATTGCCATCTTGAAACACAATTGTGGATCTGAGGATAAAATTTAAAAAAATGAAAATCGCGATGGAATCTCCATTCTAAGTCATGACAAAATAAAAATAAAAATCTTGCCAAAAAAATTAAAGTTTATAATCAACAAATGAAAATAGGGGTTGATCGTACAGGGGTGAAAATTCAGGGTTGTATGTATTTTTGAACCCTCAGACCCAACCGATATGCATACAAAATTTCATGAGAATCGGTCAAGCCATTTCGAAGGAATTTGACAAATAAAAAATAGGGGTTGATCGTAGAGGGGTGAAAACTTGGTATTGTATGTATTTTTGAATGCTGTATCATAAAAAAATAGAACAAAAAATTTTGTCTGAAAAATAAAATATAAAAATCAAGGGGTGAACCTCTTTCAATATTTAGGGGGATGAAAAATAGATATTGTCCGATTTTTAGGCCTACCCGATATGCACACAAAATTTTATGAGAATCGGTCGAGCCATTTCGAAGGAATTCAACAAATAAAAAATGGGGGTTGATCGTAGAGGGTTGAAAACTTGGGGTTGTATGTATTTTTGAATGCTGTATCATAAAAAAAATAGAATAGAAAATTTTGTCTCAAAGTAAAAAATTGAAATTGAGGGGCGGACCACCCTCAACATTTAGGGGGATGAAAAATAGATGTTGGCCGATTCTCAGACCTACCCGATATGCACACAAAACTTCATGAGAATAGGTCTAGCCATTTCGGAGGAGTTTAACTTCTAACACCGTGACACGAGAATTTTATATTTTAGATATATATATATATATATATATATATATATATATATATATATATATATATATATATATATATATATATAATCTCTTGAAAATTATTAGCAATAACAGGCTTGTTGAATTTTAAAAAAACTCGATTTTATTAAAAAGTTGACGTTTCGCCACGACATTCGTGGCTTTATCAAAACTTTTGAAAAAATTGAAATTTCTTTGACATTTATTGATTTGAAAAAATTTGAATAGAAACAGACTACTGTTTCACTAAAATTTTTCGGCTGTGGCCATTCTTTGTTATTTATTACGTGCTATTCTGTTATTATTAGATGGTAAGGGAAACCACACAAACCTTTACCCACGTAATTTTCGAAATAGGTTCAAATTATTTTGATTTTTTCAAATCAATAAAT
>JARQZK010002891.1:490000-515000 GCA_030704885.1 Cynegetis impunctata
AACATTTCTGAAATTTCTCTGCGTTTTTGTTTTTTTTATCTCCAAAATGACAAGTAATGTCTTTTTAAAGACAACAATCAAATATTTTAAACCTATTTTGTACATTACGTGGGTGAAGGTTTCTGTGGTTCCCTTTCCATCTAATATTAACAGACCTGTCTGTTGATATTGGACTAAATAGCACGTAATTAATAACTGAAGACGGCCACAGCCGCAATGAGAAATTTTTGAAAAAAAGGTAAATAGTACCCTATTCTTTGACTCTTCAAAATCAAAATAATTTGAACCTATTTCGAACATTACGTGGGTAAAGGTTTCTGTGGTTTCCCTTAACATCTAATAATAACAGATTTGAATGTTAATATTGGACTGAATAGCACGTAATAAATAACGGCCACAGCCGAAAAATTTTAGTGAAACATAGTGGTCTTTTTCTATTCAATTTTTTTCAAATCAATAAATGTCAAAGAAATTTCAATTTTTTCAAAAGTTTTGATAAAGCCACGCATGTCGTGGCGAAACGTCAACTTTTTAATAAAATCGAGTTTTTTAAGATTCAACAAGCCTGTTATTGCTAATAATTATCAAGAGATTATATATATATATATATATATATATATATATATATTTATATATATATATTTATATATATATATATATATATATATATATATATATATATATATATATATATATATATATATATGTATATAATATATATAATATATATATATATATATATATATATATATATATATATATGTATAGAGAATTTAGATAGTTACTAATATCGGTGTTGCCAATCCAACCAAAATAATTACAAGCAGCTGGCACTTCCGCTTATACCGGAAGTCGATACCAACTTGCTTATTTCAAATGGAACACACTATACCTATATTTTAGGGTTTTCGAAAAGAGCATAAAATTTTTAGACGAAAATGTGAAGAATGCCCTATGCCTAAACCTAGTCGCTTCCCAGATATTCGACATTTTATAAAAAATTTGACAGGTGCAACGGTTTAAAAGAACCGGTACAACTTTCTTCCTGTAAAAGATACTCATTTGCTTTTTGTCACATAAAAAGAACACAAGAAGAACTACGTTCTACAACTGAAATTGATTTAATAATATCATACCGTTTTTCGCGTTACATTTCATCAACTTAAAACCGCGAAAACTTGTTTATGTCAAATGGAACATCCTGTATTTTTTTCCGTCAAGTTGTGTAAAATTGAATTCCTTTTTTTCTGATATTAGCATTGTCGGGGTTAAGGTTACAACTTTTTGAGATATTTGTGATTTTATTAGAAATTCATGAATTGTTTTAATCATTTCCTCAAATTAGCCATGATTAGAAACAATCAGTCATTATCTTATGTCAAATCATGCCAGCGCGTTTAAATTATACCAACGAAAATTTTTTAATTTGTTTATTGTGATAAAGTAATAACAAGAACTTGCAGCCCATTTGTACTCGATATCCAGAAAAACGGAAAATAACACTAACACTGTAACATGCGTATTAATCGAATTGAAGATATGGCATGAACTAAAATAGCCTGATGGGTAGCTCTTCTAATTGAATCCTGTGATATGTTTTGAAAGGCTTTTCTTACTCTTTGCATACAATCTTCGATGGTTGTTAATGGGCTCTCATAAACTTTATTTTTAATAGTTCCCCAAATAAAATAATCCATAACTGATAAATCGGGCGAGCGAGGAGGTCATAAGAAAGGTCCATTATTGGCAATCCATTGATCATGAAAAATGTCTTGCAAATAATTATTAATTAAATATGCGTTATTTTCTAAATAGTTATTATTCAAATTTTGTAAGATATTCAGATATCTTTCACCAAAAAAAAACAAAAATTCACCTATACATATTAGCAGAAGAGAAAATTTAATTTACCGTTTAAATTTTTCTGATAAAATTGTAATGCCACCAATCCATCATTTCTTCTGGCACAGTAGGTATACATTAAACTGCAAATTTTTCTGAAAGTTTCGCTCTCTGAACATAAGAGATTTGAGTCACTTCAATAATACGAATTGTGTCTATTAAAAAGTCCATTTTTGGTAAATTTTGCTTCATCTGTCCATATAATATTTCCTAAATAAGAATCGTCACCCTCAGACCTTATTAGAATAAACTCAAACAAAAATTCTGTCTTCTTAGGAAATCTGTTTCCTTTAATCCTTGAACCATATGGAATAAAAACGGATGAAACTTATGTTTTAATAAGATTCTGTGAATTGAATCCTTGCATAGTCCCGATTCCAGAGCAGCTTGTCTTAATGACGTCCTTGGAAATGCATGAAAATATCCCAGAATGACTATTTCTATGTTTTCGTCATCAACAATAGGCTTTCTTCTTTGAATTTTTGACTTGACAGAGCCATAATTTTAAAAATTTTCCAGTATGCGTTTTACAGTGTTTGGTGAAGGTTTATGTATTTCTGGATATCGAGTAGCAAATGTGCTGCAAGTTCTTGATATTACTTTATTACATTCTCCATAAATAAAAAACAAATTTAAAAAGTCTTCGTTGGTATTTAAACGTGCTGGCAGTTTTTGCCTGATTATTTCTAATCGTGGCTAATTTGATGAAATGATTACAACAATTCATGAATTTCTAATATAATCATAAATATTTCAAAAAGTTGTAACCTTAACCCCCACAATGCTGATATCAGAAGAAAGGGAATTCAATTTTACACAACTTGACGTAAAAAAATACAGGGTGTTTCTTTTGTACTAAACAAGTTTTCGTGGTTTGAAGTTGACGAAATGTAACGCGAAAAACGGAACACTTGGTATGATATTATTGAATTAATTTCAATTTGAACAAGTAGAACGTAGTTCTTCTTGTGTTCTTTTCATGTGACAAGAAACAAATGAGTATCTTTTACAGGAAGAAAGTTTTACTGGTTCTTGTGAACCATTGCACCTGTCAAATTTTCTATAAAATGTCAAATATCTCTGAAACGGCTAGGTTCAGGCATAAGGTTTTCTTCAAATTTTCGACTCAGAATTTCATGCTCTTTTCGAAAACTCTAAAATATATAAGATGTTCTATTTGAAATAAGCAAGGTGGTATCGACTTCCGCTATAAACGGAAGGGCCAGCTGCTTGTAATTATTTTGATTGGATTGGCCACACCGACATTAGTAATAATCTAAATTTTCAAAATTTTCTGATCCGTACTTTGTTCAATATCGATCGATTCAGTTCCCGGTGCGACAACCTGTATATATATATATATATATATATATATATATATATATATATATATATAATATATATATATATATATTTATATATATATTTATATATATATATATATATATATATATATATATATATATATATATATATATATATATATATATATATATATATATATATATAAATATATATATATATATATATATATATATATATATATATATATATATATATATATATATATATATACATATGTTCAGAAAGATTTCCGCGGTCGGAAGTATTTGAAAAACTTGGTTCACGGAATGAACCGCGTGAAAGATTTGAAAAATCTCGACGTTTCGGCTCCTTTTTCGAAGCCATCTTCAGGAGAATTAGAAGGGGAATAATTCAGAATCGTGGCCTCAATCTGCCTAATCCACGATTCGAATTAGGAGGAATCGGAAACAATACGATTGGCGTCCACTGAGAAGTGGTTTCTATGCTGATGGGAGTCTGTGACTGTTATCTCAGGCCACATTATCGATTTCCCCAATACAAGAACTATTGCTCCCGTCCGGTCTTTCAAATCCCGAATTTTCCGTGAAGCTGTAGAAATAGAAAAACGTCCAAATGTTTGAACACCAGAGATGACAGTCACAGACTCCCATCAGCACGGAAACCACTTCTCAGTGGACGCCATGTAATGCCCAATCAGAGTGCATCCCGCACTGATGAGCGTGAGTACCCGCCCCCTCCCCTATAAATACGGCATCGCGACGATCGGCCCGTCAATACATTCGAGACCAGACCACCGAGGAAGCAGCATCGCGCTGGGAAAGCGGTGAATTCGACGGCAAGCGACTGAAACTGAAGACGACGAGGAGTGAAGAAGGACCTAGATGGGCTGAGAGATTGTCCATCAGACACGTTCTTCATCGGTTCGCTAGTAAGGAGCAGCGCCCAACAGAGGACGGCACGGTGGGATGGAAGCGGATCGTCAGGTTCAAAGACGAATGATGCTCGTTGCAGACGACGAGAGTGAAGATGGATATTGGATCTCGATGTCGGAGTAATGGCAGTTACAGACGACGAGTGTGAAAATGGATGTTGGATCTCGAGGTCGGAGTGATGAGCATTGTTCAAGATCGAACCAACCTGGGATGAAGCGAACATACTTCCAGTCGACAGAGAATGCCACGGGCAGTCGTCAGGTATGTTTACTTGATTTCAAAATTAATGCGACGCGACGCAGAGAGATATACACTTGGATCTTGAAATATAGACACAAGGAAGGGAACAGGTTCTAGTGCTGACCGCAGCACGAGAGTCCTAATCTAAGTGTGAGACTGGAGGTTTAGTAGGCGGGCATAAGCCTACCGAAAGAACAGAGGTGTTTTTAGTGGGTAGGCAATGTTGATATATATTTATATATATATATATATCAACTATTGAATCCCACACAGGCCGGGTTCGCAACCGGTATCGCTTTTGAAGTTTTCAACCCGATAAAAAAAAAAAAAAAAAAACGGCCCGTCAGTTGACTCTGAAGAGTAGGCAGTTTGAGACTTCAGAGTTGACCGGAAGCAGTACGGTTAGTGGAGTAGGCAGGTTGAGACCACGCAATCGTGTTGTTTCCGATTCCTCCTAATTCGAATCGTGGAGTAGGCAGATTGAGGCCACGATTCTGAATTATTCCCCTTCTAATTCTCCTGAAGATGGCTTCGAAAAAGGAGCCGAAACGTCGTTATTTTTCAAATCTTTCACGCGGTTCATTCCGTGAACCAAGTTATATATTATATTTATATATATATATATATATATATATATATATATATATATATATATATATAGGGCCGGTCCGGCCGATTGATTGATTGGGCCGGTCCGTACCGAGGTTGCAAGGACTGCACGGCAACCTATCGGCAAAAAAATTTTTATTTTATTTATAAGCACATTGAAAGAAATGCCGATTCCTATGAAATTATTACTTTGTACACCGTCAATATGCCCGCACTCGAGTTACCGCTTTGTGGATATAGGTCAGCATGACGGCAGCAAAAGAGTAGATTTTGGGAAATCAGCTAGACTTGAAAACTAGGCTATAGGCGGTACTTTATTGAGACAAAAATATGCATGAAGTAGTATGAAGTAAGAGAGAACTAAAACTAAAATCACAGTTAATGTAGACAAGTGTTTTTTGAATTTCAAAGTTTAAAAACAGTATTTTTCTTTGATTATTTTAAAATTCAAGCTCTTATTTCTATTTCCCAACTTATGTGTAGCTTTACAGTTTTTTTTTGACGATGCCTATCACTGTTGGCTCATAGTGACTTTTTTTCAAAATTAAAAATAATTAAAAACTATCTGAGATCGGCAATGAGCCAGAATAGGCTTACAAATTTGACTACGATAAGCATCTGCGAAGCGTTAGATATGACAAGTTTCATTAGAGAATTTGCAATTAAGAAACCTCCCTATAGTTTACTAGTTCAATTTATATTTTTAACTCATAAAGCAACTAATTTCAAAGTGCTTATAGAGAAAAAAAGATCAAAACAAAATTATGTATACCTATAAGTAAGGTATTTTTTTTTGTTATAAGGATTGTATGAAAGTACTATGATTTTTATGTTTTCAGTTTGTAAGATGAAAATGTGCATTTTATTTGAAAACGTAAAGAGATATCGATTGAAATGTATTCAGGTAATTGATAGACAATTAAATTTTACATATTTTGGTGATATAAAATATGGGGTGTCCCATTTAATTTAACAATTTGGTGCCGTTTAAAGATTATTTTATCTTTATTTTTACTCACCAAGTCTAAGTTAGTCGATATTTTACAAGTACGACATGAAGTTTGTTTCATTTAGTAGGTCTTGTCATTAATTTGGTTATAAACAAGAAAACACCAGTTGAGAATTTAAGCGTTTAAACTGATACTACATTTTCACAAAATACGAGTTATTTTAAAAACCATAAGGTCTCGGTGAATTAAACCTTGATGAAACTGGCATTTGTTTTCACTGTAAAATCCAGAAAATGAAGTAATATACAGAGTATTCCATTCAAAAAAATGCCAACTTTGATATTTTTCGTGTTTTTGGCTCACCCTGTACAACATAAAAATATTTTTGAAATGTAGTTCTAATGGGTCCCTATCTATCCTAAAGAAAAAACTATATATATGTATATATATATATATATATGTATATATATATATATATATATATATATATATATATATATATATATATATATATATATATATATATATATATATATATATATATATATATATATATATATATATCAGGGGCGGCTAGTCAAAGGAGGCTAAGGAGGCTAAGCCTCCTCAATAATATTCCGTGTATCACTAATATATTATATTGAATAGTCAGCATTCAGCATATTAATATTAATCAAAATCATATTATTTTATGCACCTACCTTCCTTTCAACCTACATTATATAATATAATTTATTAATTAAGATAGAAGGTATTTACATTTACTGCATTTCATTCATTTCAAGATTTGTGGCAACGCTGCGGAAGGCTTAGAAAGGTATATTCTCAACGTTCATTATGCCTGCCGCAGAAAAGCAAACAACGGTGCAAATACTCCGAATGAATACTTCATTGTAATAGAAAAGCAAAACACATGTAAATGGCAACACGGATAGGAACCCAGTCTAATACAATGTCGACCAGTCACAACTATAGAATTTCGCGTGACATCGAGTGAATTCGTTGAAAAGCATTACGTAGTTACTAATGGCCGTAAACAGCAGCGTGTATACTTATATTGCTCGCGTATTGTTTTAAAATCAGTTTGGTTACTGAAGTTAATTTCAAAAATTTCAATGGTGACTTAGTGGAATATTTGTTATCCCATAACTTTAGTGCACTAAGTTATGAGGATAAAGTTTTGATAAAAACATTGCGACCTACCCCTGAATTAAACAATTTGGTGCAGCGTAACAGACAACAAAACCGCGGATTTAATACAAGGAATTATGAGAGACATCCTTGCCTAACCGGATCACAGGTAAAAAATAAATTACTTAGTTGGCAGTGTTTACTTTTTACTAGGGAAAATTTCTCTGTTTGGGGCCGCTTAGGATTTGAGGATTTAATTCTATAGTTGAAAGTGAGGAATTTTTCACCGATAAAGTAACTTTAAATACCGCACGCGGATTAATAACTTACTTACAAGATAAGGAATTTATATATTTTTTAAACATCTTTAAATAAATTTTTGAACAAACAGAAATAGTTTTTCAAATCTTACGCACAAGTTTTCAGATGTAATTTACTCACGAAATCGGCTCAAGTTTCTTTTGGAAAAAATTTCAGAATTTCGTGCAGAAGTTTATTTAAAAAAAACATTTTCTGTATTTCAAACTACTGATGATACGACTCAATTTATCCCAAAACGAAAGAAATTCAGTTAAGCAAATATTTTATGAAATTTTGGATACTATTAGGGGTCAAATGAAAATAAGGTTCTCTGATTTGAAAGAACTGCATTTCTTCGACTTACTCAATAAAAATTTGTTTACCGGATTTTCTGCTAATTTTCCAGATAATCTTTTGGAAAATTCAAGTCAAAAATACACTTTTTTTGATAAGGTGGTCATAAAAAGTGAACTGTGTGTTGTTTATAATGACAATGAAATTTTGGGGCAAAATGAAAATCATGTGAGGACTATTAAATACCTTTTTGATAATGATTTGAATCAAGATTTACCCCAAGTTTATAAACTCTTATGTCTAATTGTTTATATCCCGGTGACATCGGCTTCTGTAGAGCGCTCGTTTTCCACTCTTAAGAGAACTAAAACTTATTTACGAAATTCAATGAGCCAGGATCGTTTGAAAAATATTAGTTTGTTGTCTATTGAAAAGGAATTGGTAAAACTTTTGGCGAAAGACAAAAAATTTTATGAGGATATTATAGATGATTTTGCTAACGTTAAAGATCGCAGAATCCCGCTAATCTTCAAAAATATATAATAACTTTTTATTTGCTCTCACCAGCTGTTAACAAATTCGTTAAGTAGGTAGGTAGGTACCTATTTGGTGAAAAAAAAATTTGATGAATAGATGAATTGACTAATTGACTGAGAAGAGTTTTTGTGGATATTGCAAATAGGAGTTGTAGGTCTCAAGGTAGACACTCGAAAGTGAAAAAAAATTAATAGCTTAGGGTGCTTGTTTTACTTTGATTTTCTTTAAATTATAAGGCGGTTGACCTTGAAATCCTAAAAATTTTCGCCTATGGTGTATTTTTTAACACCTCTTGTAGCCTCCTCAAACCAAAACCTCACGAGCCGCCACTGATATATATATATATATATATATATATATATATATATATATATATATATATATATATATATATATATATATATATATATATATATATATATATATATATATATATATATATATATATATATATTCGAACCGCAGCAACGAATGACTGGCCAGATAGTTGAAATAAATTCGATAATTATAACCTGTACAAATAAGGAAAGGAAATACACGAAGAAATTCAGCGATTAACTATAAATCATGACAATTTCAGCATCACATTCATTTTAATGGAATGTTTTCAATTAAATAAAGAAGACATAAATTAACAATTTCACAGCAGGTATCAATAAAATTTTGTATTTAATAGGAATGGGGGGCATCTCTGGTTCCTCCAATATGTCTGTGATGATCATGATGCCCATCAACTCTCTCTATGTTCGTGATTACTTTACCACTATTAGAATGGCTGGAATATCCTTGGTTACCATTATGCCTATCAACTTTTTCTATTGTAGTGGATACTTTTCCACCATGATGACTTTCTATACCTTGGTCTCTAGCTCCATAGGGCTTGCCACTCACGGCATATACAATCAGAACCAGCAAGCATATTGTCTGAAAATATAGGAAAATTAATAGTACCAAATGTACTTACTATGACATGGGTTGGTAATCTCCAACGTCATTAAACGAGTCAGTTTAAGAGATTCATTCAGAATTTACCTTAGTCCGATTTATCATATTTCCTGTGTGTTAACCGTGGGCGTGAGGTCTAAAATGATTTAATTTTGTTTTTAAATATATTATAATATACTGAGGAGGTTTTCATCAAAGTGTCACTGTTCAAACTACTGTCCTTTTTTTACTTTTTGAAGGTATTTCTGGGAGATATTCAATAATCATTATATTAGCAAATTTTTCATTCTCACATTTCTAACTTTCAGGGTTTGACATTCAGCATCATGGGGGGGGGGCGTGTCCCCAAGCTTCCCCGTATTTACGCCAATGGTAGTAACTTCAGTGCTATAAGTTCATCCATACGTCTTAGTCGTAGTAGCTGAATTAAAATCAAAGAATTCTACTATTTTTTATAATTTCCTGGCAAATTATCTTGCTAAACCGTCTGCATTTAACACCATTTGATAACATATAACCAAATATCTTTGTTACCATATAGACATAGTATATAAGCAGATAATTAATACATAAGTACTCTATTTATCCGCGAAATTCATTGATTATGTTTTCAAGGTTAATTATGTTACGACGTAAAATGAAATTTTTCTTAGAAATAACCTTAATTTACTCAAATAAATGATTTAGAAATATTTTATTTTGTTTACCTACTACCTACAACCTACGCCAATCAAACTATTGGAGACATCGTTAACTCCCTATTTTATATTGAAATAGTGGAGAGTATGTTTAGCTTATGAAATACGTACCTACTATATTAAATCGAAATGATTCGATCAGAAATATATTTTCTGAAACTTATTCAATCTAAGGAATATTCGAAAAAATAATGCGATTAGAGTCGATTGATAATTTTCTAGATTTATTCAGTAATATAATATATTATATGAAAAAATTCAATAACAATGAGTACATAGAGCCTCTCTCAAGAAAATATCATGAAATACCTATAAGAATTTCAATAACCGGAATTTTGGAATGAAGTGGCTTTAATCAGAACACATTCGAACTCAACCCAATTTACGTTTCTATATAAAATTCTTGCATTTACATAAAAACTTAATACCTAATTAATCTAGTAGAACTATTTGAATATCAATAAAATTTGTTTCATGATGGAAACCTATTTTATAAATTGCCGTGATAACGAGAGAGAATTGATAATAGATCAAATAATTAGTAAGAATGTTATCATATATATGTATATATATATATATATATATATATATATATATATATATGTATATATATATATACATACATAGGTATATATATATATATATATATATATATATATATATATATATATATATATATATATATATATATGTATATATATATATATATATATATATATATATATATATATATATATATATATATATATATATATATATATATATATATATATATATATATATATATATATATATATATATATATATATTCATATATGTATATATATGAATATATATAAATTTCTCCGATTTTTCAGCAGTTATGACATTTTGAAGAGAAAGATATTCATCAAATCTAGCTAAATTATTATGACATTCATAAAAATTAAGTAATATTATAATAATTTTGCTTACTAAAATGTTCTGAAAATCCGATTTCAGTGGGGAAATATTAACAAGCTTTCATAAAATCTATATTCTAATTTCCAACACCTGTTATCGCTAAAAACCGAAGTAAAAAAATATATAGCTATTTATATACTCCAAGTTTTTCTACACTCATAGTTAAAACTCTAACTAACATTTTCAATTCGTGAAAGTATGGCAAGATGATCTCAAAATAGCAAAAGATATACTTCTTTATAAAACAGGCAGTAAATATGAAGAAACCAATTGTAGACAAATCTCTCTTATTTCAAATATAGAAAATCTTTTCGATTTATTAATTTATGATAGAATATATGATTTTATTAGCGAAAATAATGTAATGTCAGAACAACAAGTCTACATTGTTCAGGAGAAAGGAACTAAGGATGCTTTAACTTCATTACAGATTCACTCATTTCAAGACTAGATAATAGTAAATCAATATGTATAAATTTACTTGAGTTGGCTGAAGCGTTTGACATGTCTATCATGACCTTTTTTTAGATAAACTTTATAACTATCGGTTGAGAGGTAAAAAACATGAACTTTTAAACAGTTATGATGGGTATACCACCACAGGACACTATTTTAGGCCCTGTATTTTTTATTTTGTATGTTAACGACCTTCCCTATGTAATGCAAAATGTATGCCATGTTATTTCTTCAAGGATAACTAGATTGAAACATAGGATAAAATGAATAAACATCTTGACAATGTTGCTACATATATATTTAGTATTAATAGATAATCTCTGAATATGGGAGAAACGGTGCATATTAAATTTGGAGATTGTTGTGATAGTGTTCCAAAAGATATTGAAATGAAAATAAGTATAATTGAACTAAGGAGATTTAATTCTAAATACCTTTATACCAAAATTTCATACTGTAATTTGGTGTCAGATGCGCATATGGAGTTATATATTATAAAAAAATTTAATTACCTAATTTTCAAGATTTGGTAGCCTTGAGCAGATCAATTTTATTGTGTTAGATATATATATATATATATATATATATATATATATATATATATATATATATATATATATATATATATATATATATAATCTCTTGATAATTATTAGCAATAACAGGCTGGTTGAATCTTAAAAAACTCGATTTAATTAATAAGTTGACGTTTCACTATGACATTCATAGTTATTCAAAACTTTTGAAAAAAAAAAATTGAAAATTCTTTGACATTTATTGACTTGAAAAAATTGAATAGATAAGATTGATCTGTCTTGTTAAAAAATTCTTTCAGTCTAATATTAACATTCAAAATTGTTATTATTAGAAGGCAAGGGAAACTACAGAAACCTTTACCTATGTAATGTTCGAAAATAATAATAATAGGGTACTATTTATTTAACAGAAAGAAATTAGTCACGGGAAAATATTAAAAAAGTAGAGTAGAATTATCGGTATTTCAAATATAGAAAATCTTTTCGATTTATTAATTTATGATAGAATATATGATTTTATTAGCGAAAATAATGTAATGTCAGAACAACAAGTCTACATTGTTCAGGAGAAAGGAACTAAGGATGCTTTAACTTCATTACAGATTCACTCATTTCAAGACTAGATAATAGTAAATCAATATGTATAAATTTACTTGAGTTGGCTGAAGCGTTTGACATGTCTATCATGACCTTTTTTTAGATAAACTTTATAACTATCGGTTGAGAGGTAAAAAACATGAACTTTTAAACAGTTATGATGGGTATACCACCACAGGACACTATTTTAGGCCCTGTATTTTTTATTTTGTATGTTAACGACCTTCCCTATGTAATGCAAAATGTATGCCATGTTATTTCTTCAAGGATAACTAGATTGAAACATAGGATAAAATGAATAAACATCTTGACAATGTTGCTACATATATATTTAGTATTAATAGATAATCTCTGAATATGGGAGAAACGGTGCATATTAAATTTGGAGATTGTTGTGATAGTGTTCCAAAAGATATTGAAATGAAAATAAGTATAATTGAACTAAGGAGATTTAATTCTAAATACCTTTATACCAAAATTTCATACTGTAATTTGGTGTCAGATGCGCATATGGAGTTATATATTATAAAAAAATTTAATTACCTAATTTTCAAGATTTGGTAGCCTTGAGCAGATCAATTTTATTGTGTTAGATATATATATATATATATATATATATATATATAATATATATATATATATATATATATTATAATATATATATATATATATATATATATATATATATAATCTCTTGATAATTATTAGCAATAACAGGCTGGTTGAATCTTAAAAAACTCGATTTAATTAATAAGTTGACGTTTCACTATGACATTCATAGTTATTCAAAACTTTTGAAAAAAATTGAAAATTCTTTGACATTTATTGACTTGAAAAAATTGAATAGATAAGATTGATCTGTCTTGTTAAAAAATTCTTTCAGTCTAATATTAACATTCAAAATTGTTATTATTAGAAGGCAAGGGAAACTACAGAAACCTTTACCTATGTAATGTTCGAAAATAATAATAATAGGGTACTATTTATTTAACAGAAAGAAATTAGTCACGGGAAAATATTAAAAAAGTAGAGTAGAATTATCGGTATAGAACGTTTATATGGAAGCAGCCGTTGACACGTGTTTCGGACTCTTTGGTCCTCATCAGAACGGCGTAGCTAAGTATTGGATTGAAAATTTGGAGATGAAAATAGTTTAATAAATAAAATCCTCTGTTATGGAAGAAAATCATTTATTTGTGGTTTATTGTTTGAACTCTCCGGTATGGGAGATTTGGTCAAACTTTGCCACGGAGGCGATTAATTCCATCCGAGAGATCTCAGAAAGAGTAAATTAATATTAAAAAAGAAAATTAGTTTTGGGAAAATATTAAACAAGTAAAGCAAAAATTATCGGTATAGTTCGTTTATATGGAAGTAGCTGTTTTTAATGAAATTTTTATAATAAAATCCTCTGTTATGGAAGAAAATCACTTATTTGTGGTTTATTGTTTGAACTCTCCGGTATGGGAGATTTGGTCAAACTTTGCCACGGAGGCGATTAATTCCATCCGAGAGATCTCAGAAAGAGTAAATTAACATTAAAAAAGCAAATTAGTTTTGGGAAATATCAAACAAGTAAAGCAAAAATTATCGGTATAGTTCATTTATATGGAAGAAGCCGTTTTTAATGAAAATTTATATATATATATATATATATATATATATATATATATATATATATATATATATATATATATATATATATATATAGGGTTGGGATAAAGTATGGAACCAAGTAAATATCTTTTGAGCGAAAAAGACAATATTTATAAAATTTTGCAGGTAAGTGTAATGGCGCAAAATGCATCTGATGTACAATTTTTTTTTGATAATATACTTCCGATTTAACCGGAAATACCCTCAACTTTTTTAATTTATATGGGACCTCCTGTTTATCTTTGCAGATGTTGGAAGAGCTTGGGATTTCGAATTCGTACATACTGAGTTTAGTGTAAAAAATCTGTATACACGAGGAATTATCGCACGTTTCAACTTCCTTTGAGTTTTTTACATTACCGTGAAAAACGTTCAGATAAAGAAATTGATGTTTTGTGTATGCATATGTAGTAAGTAATGAACATAAGATGCATTTTGCGCCATTTCACTTACCTGCAAAATTTCATAAATATTGTCTTTTCCGTTCAAAAGATATTTACTTGGTTCCATACTTTATCCCAATCCTGTATATAATAAATTTTGAGAATTACTTCAAAAAAATTCCCCCTTCCATAAATTTCTAAAATCTTTGGATCATAAAAACATTTTAAACAATAATTGAATTTCTATTCTGCAATTCGTGAACATTTTTTCAGTCTTACGTTTAAGATAAAGTACTTACCGCTAAAAATTTCATCGTGAGAGATTGTACAAGAATGATAATAGATTCAAAACAAAAACTCTCTCGTTATTAATTTCTTTATATAAGTCCTACTTTATAGGACAATTCTGACGAAGTTATCTCATGACTAGTGATATGCTTTGAACTCACAAGCACCTTTCTTGGAAATTATCATAACTTTAGTAAACAATGAACAAATAAAAAAATTTTGAGAGAAAAATAAATAGTTTTAACATATCCGTTATTCGTCATTGCTAATGGATGGTTTCGTAATAATTTGTTTATCAAAACAGGACAGGCTTCTAGGAATATAGAAATGACTTGACGGTATGAACCTCTGTAAGTCAAAATGAAAACATTTGAGAATAAATTTATTTTTCTCTTCGGAGAACATACATATTTTCAATAATACGAATTCCTCGAATTTAAATGCTCATAATTATATTTTGCCAAAATATGATAAAACATGTCGATAAAACAGATAGGTAGGTATACATTGAAAATACACAAAAATTAAGAGGCTTTACTAAATAATGAATAATAGCAAGGCAATATATTCATAAAATGAAATATGTTTCTGAATCAATCAATCTCCAATCACAATATATAGATGGATGAACAAAACTAAATTTGAATTTACTACGTTTATTATCACAAAATATTTTGTAAAATATAACACTGCGATTGCAATTTCGGTCACTAGACCATCATCGGGCAGATTGAGTTCTTAACTCTGAGAAAAATAGGTGCTTAATACCGTAGATGCCTAATTGAGTCCCAAAATTTATAATCCGTCTTAATGATAGCCGAACTGAGTCCCGGAGTTAGGTAAATTGAGTCCCGGGCCTACCTGAGCTTGCACAGTAGGGGTTCGTAATCTGTTCGTAGAATATTAAAACTAAAATTCCTATTATATCATATAATTTTATACAATTTACAAATATTTACAATAATATACCTATACCTAATAACATGCTAAATATTAGTTTATTTAATTATTCTAAATTTTTCTCCTACAATTTTAAGAAATTCAAATTTTGATATTGAGTTACAATTTAATTTTAAAATTTGTTCATTTAGAAATTTTTTATTTTTGAGAGTGTGTGAAGAATAAACTTTTTTATATTTTTTTGAATGCTTCTAATTTTTATATAAGTGTCACTTTGAAAATCTATTAACACTGTTACATATTGGAATATATGTGGATGGGCGAAATAAAATGAAGAATTAATCCTTGCATGAAAGCTCTCGCATGCATTCGTCGTCCGTTGTAAACTGCTCGTCTTCTCCGCCCATATTTCTGGTGGAAACCAGCCGATTCGGAAATATAATTATCGACCAGATAGTCCGCAAATTCCACAACTTTAGAATTCTGTTGTTGTATTGAAGATAAATCTTCAACAAAACAATCTCCTAATACATCTTCTTGGTTGAGAAATGGCATTGCAAAGCAGTACGTTAAATATTTACCCACGTCGCTGTCTTTGTCTTTGTATAAGGATGATAAGCCTAGTGCTTGAATTTTGCGCCACCTTGAAAAATTTTTTAAATTTATTTCATCTAAGATTTGCAAAATATTTAATGTCAAATAAAAATACTTACCAAGACTGTCCTAAATGAAAACGGCAGACCTTCAATGAAACATCACTCCAAACCTCAGTAACACTTTGATGAATTGCTTCTTCAAAATCAGCAAATACTTTTCGTAAATTAAGTATTTTATTGCATTTGCCAATTTCTTCAACCAGATGTTTCAGTGCCAGTGTGTATGTATTTTTTCGTTTATTTGGCAATAAAAAGAAAACCAATGGTATGTAATGGTCGTCTTTTAAACCATGAATGGAGAACATTTGCAGAAAGAACTTCGGACAGTATTCAAAAGTTCCATCTATATAAATAGTTTCTAAATCTGCTAAAAATTCTAGGTTGGTCTTGCAGGAAAACATAATTATCTGATTTTCTACATCGTTTACCATTAGGAACTCTTCGCCTGTATTGGTTTTCACTGGGAATGTTTTTAATATTGCATGAGTTTCTTCCATATTTTTTGGCAATTTAGGCCAAACAGATCATCGAGCATTATACATATTTTTCTGACCAATCTCACATCCTCGGTTGTGAAGGTATTAATATCGCCATTTCGTAACTCCTTATGTATAATTTTCATCGGGCGTTCACTAACATCTTCTATGGCCTTTCGCTTTAAAGAGTTACTTAAAATTTTGCGATTGAGTACCTCTTCGTTTACTGTATGGTTGTGGTTATCCATAATTTCTGTTACTATGTTGTCAGCACCTTCAGTATTTAAAAATGCCTTGCATTTTTCTTTTGTCTGTGCACAACAAATCCAACGTTTGGCATTATTTTTTAACATCTGATGGAAACGATATTTGAAGCCATCCAACACAATCAGTTGTTTCCCTCTTTCACTTAGTACAACTCTCACAGAACTCATTTTGACAAATTAACTAACACCGAATAGGTAGGTACAAATTAAACAAACTATATTAAACATTTTGTAGAAAACCCTTTTTATATATGATATCCATAGATGTCTAACCAATGAAATCCTTCGTTCATAGGTAATAGAAATATTATTTGGTATAGAGATTTAAAAAGTAATTAGGAATTCCCGAAATATGCATATCAGGAGGATTAGAAGGATTAGAAAGATTTAAGTGACCCGGGACTCAATTGGATCATCTAAATTTCTTGACCCTTCTTAATTCAGGTAGGCGGGACTCAATTTACCGTTGTTAATACGCAAACATCCTCAATGATCCAATTTATAAGCTAGCAAGAATTCAGCCAATCCAATATTCTGAAAAAACTTAAAATCGTAGATTTTCTTTTAATTCGTTTTCTCAGTTGATATTTAGAGAAGAAGATTGAAGTTTCACAACAGGTAATCGACCATGACAAAGGGAGATGTATGAGAAATATTCCTAATTTTTCGATTACAAAGATATGCCATAGAACTTTTGTTTTTCTCATGAGCATCATATTATTTTTTTATTCCATGGAATGAATAATTTTGCCATTATAATGAGAAAACAAATATTTTAATCGCCATGAATACGCTGACAACAGTTCTCCGCAGTTTTAAAAACACATAATTTTGCAATTGCGAATATAAAAACTATGAATAAACAATTCCAGTTGGATACCTAATCATGAGAACAGAACTTGATATCAACTAGTTGATACACGCCTTGTGAAGCAGATGTTGATTGGCTGGCTGGGAAGCAGGTGTGCTGTGTTCGAATACTGGGTTAGCTATGGATGTTTTTGTATGTCTCTGAATATCAGTGGTTTAGTTCAAAAATTCAGATGTTGTGTAATGTAGTGTTTACAGGCCCATAAGACGTTCGGAACCGGCGTTAAACTGTAGGTCAATAGAGCAAAAAAAAAACTAGCCTTGGAAAAATTAATTACTATAACGTTACATGAAACAATCAAGGCTCAATTTTAATTTGAAGGATAAACAAATTTACTAACAAACCATAGAAATTAAGAACGATTGATGGCCATTACCTAATAGATAAACAATGAACAATGGATATTCCACATATCATCAAATTATCACACAAAGCTTTAAAGTTGTGAAAGTAGGTATAAGTTATTTACATCATTCATTTGATGTAGAGATACCAGTTACACCTGAACTTTCTTCAAGAAAGGCAATAGTGTTCAATTATCCTAACAATAAAATTCTGAATCACTTAGTTGAGTGCGGCCGTTTTTCAGGAAAAAATTGAAGAAATCTACTTTCTTCCATCCACTTCAATCACCTAAATGCACGTGTTGAATGGTCTGTAAATATTTCGTCATGAAGGGAATACTTTTAAATTATTAGGTTTACCTACTTACTCGTAATTATTCGCAGGACGATGTTGTTAAAAAACATAATGTATTTAATGATACATTATAAGAAAAACAGCTGACAACTCTGAATATTCTTCAATTATAATGTAAATAAAATCTGGGTTTTTGATTTTCACATTTTTTTGTTGAACATAACAAATTGTTTCTCCAAACACATTAGCTTCTTCAGATAAGTATTTTAAACTAACTTTAGAAATGGAATATCTTCTTCTTCTTCTTCTTTAGCCTGTTCTCTTACACTCCTGGACATAGGCCTCCTCCATGTTTTTCCACCATTGTCTGTCCTGTGCAGTCAAGATCCAGTTCTTGCCGGCTTTCCTCTGGACATCGTCTCTCCACCTTGTTTGGGGGCGCCCGACACTACGCCTACCTTCTCTGGGCCGCCACTGCATTATGGTCTTTGTCCACTTGGTGTCATCCCTGGCGACGTGCCCTGCCCAGCGCCACTTATTGACGGCGATTCGCTCTATGACATCAACGACTCTTGTTCTCTCCCTGATGATCTCGTTTCTGACTCGGTCCCTCAAGCTTAGCCCCAGCATCGCACGTTCCATAGCCCTTTGACAAACCCTGAGTCGGTTCGCCGTGTTTTTAGTTAGGGCTATAGTCTCAAGGCCGTAGGTCATGACGGGTAAGATGCAGGCGTCGAATACTTTCCGCTTCAGGTTTATGGGCATGTCCGGTTTTCTGAAGATGTGACCGAGTTTTCCAAACGCAGCCCACGTCAGGCCAATTCGTCTGCTGATTTCTGCGGTCTGGTTGTTCTTGTGAAGATTTATGTTGTGGCCAAGGTACACATACTCTCCAACAACTTGAAGCGTGTGTCCATCGGGTGTCACCTGGATGTTATCCAGGCTCATGGCCTTGATCTTTAGGAGGTTCATCTTCAGGCCTACGGACTCCCAGGCTTCCTTAAGCTCTCTCAGCATGAGTTCAAGCTCGTCAGCATCGCTGCTCATCAGGATGATGTCGTCCGCGAAGCGCAGGTGGCTCAGAAACTTCCCATCGATATTGATGCCTTTCCACTTCCAATGTAGCTTTTTAAACACGTCTTCTAGCGCCAGGGTGAACAGTTTTGGCGAGATGGTGTCGCCCTGTCGCACTCCTCTCTTGATAGGGATCCTCTTGGTGACTAAGTCTTGTCCTACTTTGACGTAGAGAGTGGCATTTTTATATATGTCTCTGATGATATTCGAATATCTCGAGTCAATCCTCGCAGCGTCCATCGCCTGCAGAACCGCCCAGATCTCCACAGAGTCGAAAGCCTTCTGGTAATCGACGAAGGCCAGGTGAAGTGGGACGTTGTACTCAGTGCACTTCTCGATCAGCGTGCGAACCACCTGGATGTGGTCTATCGTGCTGTACCCCTTCCTGAATCCAGCTTGCTCCACAGGTTGGTAGGAGTCGAGCTTGTTGGTGAGACGGCTGGTAATTATTTTGGTAAGGAGCTTGTATAACACAGAGAGGAGGCTAATCGGCCGGTAGTTCTCGATGTTCGCAGGGTCGCCCTTTTTGAAGAGGATGGTGACCTCGGAATTCCTCCATGCATCCGGAATCCTTCCTTCTTCCAGGCACTTGTTGAGGAGGATGAGAAGTGCCCTGTCCAAAGTTTCTCCCCCAGTCTTCAGCATCTCACTCGTCACCTGGTCCTCTCCGGGAGCCTTACGGTTTCTCATCTGTTCTAATGCTGCTCTCAGCTCCGACCCATCAATTTCGACGTTCTGAATCACTCGATCTCTGTGCACCTGCAAATTGTCAGGTTCCGGTACTGACTGGCTGTACAATTTCCGGTAAAAGTTCTCGATGATACCCACGATTTCGCCTTTCTCTGACGCAACTACGCCCTGCTCATTTTTCATATTTTGGATGAGTAGTTGTCCTCTAGCCATTCTGGTACGGAGAACCCTCATGTTAATATTGTCCTCTATGGCTTCTTCAATCGTCCGCGTGTTGTACGCTCTCAATTCTCTACGAATGGCTCTCTTTACTAGTCTATCCAGCTGGCGGTACTCAGGTGCGTCGCGATCCATTGCTCTGCGCTCTTCCAAGAGTCTGGTTGTGTCGGGAGTGAGCCTCGAGTTTCGATGCCCTCTTCTTTCTTGGTTGCTACTCGTATACTTCCGACGATTTTCCCTGTCAGCTCATTCAGCTCCAGATCTTTCAACGCGTCCATCGGTTCCAGTCTCCGCTCGATCTGCCTGCTGAACTCTTCCTGCCTCGCCTCCAACTCAATCCTTGTTGGTCTCAGCTTCTTCTCGGTCAGCTTCTTTCTCTCCAGTCGAGTGTCGATACATATTCTGGCTCTCACTATTCTGTGGTCAATTCCCGTGTTGAAGCGATTTAGGACTGACACATCGGTGCACATGAGCTTATTAGTGCCTAGCACATAGTCAATCTCGTTTTTGACTGCACCGTCAGGGCTTCTCCAGGTCCACTTTCTTTGCAGAGGCTTTTGATAGGTGTTCATGCAATACAATCCTTCCCTGAGCAGAAAGTTTAGCATTGTTTGCCTTCTGTCATTTCGTGTGCCAAGTACGGAGCTACCGATGTTTGGGGGGTCCACTGTTGTTTTTCTTCCGATTTTAGCATTGAAATCTCCGGTGAGGATCTTGAACTTTGTCCTCTCTGCATTTTTTGCCATGGAAAGGTCCTCATAGAACTGTTCTATTTTTTCGTCAGGCGAGGCGGCCGTGGGGGCATAGGCCTGAATGACCTGCATGCTGTATTTGCTGTTAAATTTCAGCATGACGTAAATGACTCGGTCTGATATGGCACTGCATTTACTGACGAGGTGTCTCAGTTTGCTATGAATCATTATTGCCACTCCGCCGAGGTGGTGGTTGATGTCAGAGTTTTTATGGAATAACAAATGCCCGAATTGTAGGACTGTTGTGGCCTCGCCTTGTAGTCTGGTCTCACTAATTCCTAGAACGTCCCACTTGATGTTTTGAAGTTCGTTCTCCAAGGCGAGCCTATGCTCGTCTAGTCTCATGGTGCGGATGTTGTAAACAGCGACTAGGATGGTCTTCTTGCTACATTTCTCCTGTGGCCGGTTTAATGTTGAATTAAATATCTTACCAATATATAAATGGGAAATATAAATGAGGATGGGGAAACCTATTGTAATCTATTGGCAGGTATATAAAAGTATGAAAGTGAGTAAACATAACAGGTACAAAGATTCAACATTTCACTAAAATAAATTTAACAAATGAAAATCATTCATATCTAAATGATCATTCCATAAATTATGGGGGGTATTCAGGTATTTCTACTTTCCGATTTGACAGGAAAGTAGAAATTTTCTGTGTTGGGTCACCTATATAAATATATAATTTAACTTTATATTCTTAACTTATAAGTATAGGTGATCCAAAACACAAAATTTCTACTTTCCTGTCAAATCGAAATGTTGAATATCCTTTGAAACTCAGAATACAATAGAAAAACATATTACAAATCAAAAAGTGAAACTACACCCCATAATGAATCATGTATTCATAAGCTAACTTGCGTTTCATGTCCTATAGTATATATGTTGTCCAAACCTTCAGACTTAAAATATCTGAACAATAAAAAAATTACGGTAAGGAAAAAACAGATTCGACATATTCATCACACCTTCTGGACCATAATCATATTTTCAATAACGAATTCAAAATATTACATACAGAGGAGAAAGGCTATAAACTTAATTTATTAGGATTTATTAGTTTGAATTACTCATCCGATGTAGAAGCTACTGTTTGGCGAAACAATTTTTATGTTTAATGTAATACAGTGAAAATGAAAAACCAAGTTTTATTTATTTTATTGTCATGTATTTTCATCAACTATTGGCCAAATCATTTGGTTATTCTGCAACTAGTTTTCTCGTACACATGTGCTTTCTCAAAACATAGTAGCAGAAAATTCAATCTACTTTGATAGATTTCCAACGTTACTAGTATGTTATCAACTTTGTTTTATAAGTGTTACATAAAATGCGGTTCATTCCTTCATTTATTAATTCAATAATTAATTACTAAGTTTGTTTTCCTATCTTCATTCTTTCATTAATAATTATATCTTTCTTCCTTTATCAATTTTTTCCAGCTTTACTAATTATATACATGATATAGGTGAAAATAGATAAATCACATAGGTATGGACATAATATCAACTATTTTCCAATTTTTAAACGAGTAAGCAGATTTTCCACTGAAACCTCCTTATGTCGAAAGAAAAAACATGAGAGGAGAAAAACTAGTCGCAGATTGTAGCTGCAGGGAATTCAATTTTGATGCTTTAACTTCGCCCAAATCAAACTCCCGAATACAGCATACGATTTCTGTTCATGTCTTAATGGAACAAACCATAAGATAGTTGTATATTTTCACAAAATGATTGAATCCAATTTTTGACAAAACTTCACGGCAATGATACAGTTGTAGTGGGCAATATTGATATTCGATAGTACAGAAATAAAAAATTATTATATAACTCATTTGTGAATAAGCCAATACAATCCTTGAATTTTGCATGGTTACCGCGTATTGATAGGTGAATATACCCTTGACGATGTTGTATAACGAATACCAACTCGAGCAAACGAAAATAACCGTTATACTGACCACTTCACTCGACGTATTTTCTTAAAACATCTCTTGATTCGGAAATATAATCGATTATTTTCGATGCTCTCGTGATATTATAAGTGAGTATATTCAGGTTATCCTCAATCATTAAGAACCTTCATGATTGAATATAATTTGGAAATAAAAGATTGGCCTCAAGTAGGAGGCTTCAGCAATTCCAGAAGAAATATTGACCGAATAAAAAGAAACGCAAGGGGACATGTTCCATTTCGGTGTGTAAGAAAGACAGACAGCTCTGAATTATAGAGATTAACTCTTTCAGCCAGATCATAGGATAGAATTATCTCGAGCAATATTGGAAGTAATACTCAACGTATAAAAAGAAGAAAACATGTTTCATTTCTATCCCAAATATGTTTTATAAAGAAAAGCTGCTTTTAATTATGGGAAATAACTCTTTCAGTCAGATCAGAGGAAACACTTTTATATACTCAAGATATACCAGAAAGAATACTGGCCGAAGAAACAGGAAAAGAAGGAAACTTCTCAAGTAGGTATGTGTGAGAAAGAAGGGCCGTATTGAGTTATGGGGATTAACTTTTTCAGCCATACCATAGGACACATTTTTGTACATGTAATCGAGCATTGTCGGAAGGAATACTGACCGAATAAAAAGAACGAAACATGTTTCATTTCTATCTTAAGGATGTATGAAAAAGAAGGGCTGCTTTGAATTATAGGGATTAACACTTTCAGCCAGACTATAGGATACACTTTTATATAGATTCACAAGTAGTTTTGGAAGGAATACAGACCGAATAAAAAGAAAAAATATTCACCATTTCTATATCAAGTATGAGTGAGAAAGAAGGACTGCTTTAAACTATAGGGACTAACTCTTTCAGTCCAACCACAGAATAAACTTTTATATATTCGAGCAATGCCAGAAGGAATACTGTCTGAAGAAAAATAAAAAGAAGGAAAAATTTCTGTCACAAGCATGTGTGAATAAGACAGGATGCTTTGAATTATAGAGAATAACTCTTTCAGCCAGACCATAGGATACACTTTTATATTGTCAAGTATATAGCTAATAAGTGAATAACTAATTTAAAAACATATTCTTCTATTAAATCGAATGGAATAATTCGCGAAATAAACTCAACGTTTGCGGAAAACTCATCTGATCAAGATTAAGATCTTAACATTATTGTAGATTCACCAAATAATATATCTAAACAAACCTCAAGACCGATGGATCTAATCAAGTGATTAATATATGGTGTTAACAATGTAGTATATTTAATTTATCCTCATTTAGCTTTAGGAACCCCCAAATTAAGCACACCCCGATTTAAACGTGACAACATATTTTGCATTCAATTTTATCAAATAATACCCCCAATTTAGGATAGTTAACCCAAGTATGGGAGATGTACAACCGAGCACGGATCATAACGTGACAATATACTCGAACAATGCCGGAAGGAATACTGACCAAAGACGGAAGCATGTTCCATTTCTATCTGAAGTATTTGTGAAAGGCTGCTTCGAATTATGGAGATCAACTATTTCAACAAAGCCATAGAATAAACTTGTACAAAGGATACTTAAAGACAAATGCGAGAGGATGATATATAGAAGAGATAAGTAGCAATTACAAACTCAGCATTCGCATTATTGGTTTATAACCAATCTCTCACTTACGACATGAGGAAATGTTCTTAAAGCTCATTACACGTTCAAACCCGGGACCTTCTGAATGAATAAATGATGTGCTTGCACACAAAACTAATATCTGGAAT
>JARQZK010002891.1:520000-522500 GCA_030704885.1 Cynegetis impunctata
CTTCTTCTGGATCTATAATATACAGGGTGTTCCATTTGAAAACAAGGAAGATTCTGTACATTTTTATTTACAATATGTGGCAAGCGATTTTTCATACCCTGTATATCGCAGTGATTTTTCAGATATATCGTTTGAGAGATTTACCAATGTAGAATATTTGACCTAAAAATTAATTTCAATTGGACTTGGGCACAACTTTATAATTTCAAATATTCTGAGTGGACAAAATTGAAAAAAAAAAATCAAAAAAATGCAAAAATCTCGAAAATAAATATTTTCGAAATGAGATCTATATAAAGTATCTTTTATTTTCTATGTAGAAACCGAAAAGGCGACAAAAAAATATAGGTTGCCATTTGAAAAAACATAGTGTGATATTCGTCACAGAAGAAATTGAACACCCTGTGTGACCGACAATATTTTTATTTTGTTCGAGCTCGAGCAATAAAGGTAATATTATTAGAAAATAGATTTTCTATCCTGTTTCCAAAATAGAGATATGGAAAACACGCGCCAGCGTTGCAGGACCCTGTATATATATATATATATATATATATATATATATATATATATATATATTATATATATATATATATATATACTATAATATATAATATATATATTATATATTATATATATATATATATAATATAGTATATATATATATTTATATATATATATATATTATATATATATATATATATATATATATATATATTATATATATATATATATATATAATATATATATATATATATATATATAATAATATATAATTATTATACAGGTATATAATAATTATATATTATTATATATATATACGTATAATAATATATAATTATTATAAATAATTATAATTATATATTATTATATATATATATATATATATATATATATATATATATATATATATATATATATATAAACCGTCAGAATTTTGTATGATATTGTTGAAGTAATTTGCTAGCTTTCGAACATTGGACCCTGGATCCTATGAGTCGCGGTTAAGGATACTTGTTTGTTGTAATTTTTTTGCTTTAATTACCCAAAATCCCGCCTTCAAACCTTTGTAACGGTTTTATTTTAATGACTGAAAAAGCACCATTTTTTTTTATATTGTGTAATGTATGCTTGTTCAAATATCTAATAGATTTTATTTCAATTGGATATTAGGTTTTGTATATTATTTCCGATTCAACTTGTTGGATAATAGTAGTTTAGTTAGTTAGGTTTAGATAGTAAGTGAAACTTCCTAGGTTAGCTGAACAGAGAGCCGGGGAATTGATACATTGGATGTAGCTTTTTCTGGCTGAAGTGAAACTCGCCTAGAGTCAGTGGCGTAGATAGGGGGGATAAGGGGATCAATCCCCCCCCCATGAACCTTAGAAAATTAATTGAATAATAGAATTGAATAAAAGTCTTCGTATCTACGTATTTAAGTATACATGAAATTTATTATGCACTAGCACCTGTTTTGGTATTATGTATGTGCGATTATATGAAAATCATCTAGATATGTTTTCGTGACGATTGTGCAATTGTGTGTGCAATATCTACTTATAATTTCAACATTATAAGTAATCGAGAAATTGAATCGTTTTTCTAATTTTGGGTGAAATAACTAGTAGTTTTGAGCATATTCTATTCAATGTTCAATTAGTAAATTTAATCGGTCACTTTGAGCAAAAAACGTGTTTGAAAAAGTTCAAATGGGTCTAATAGAAAATTTTTATTTCGAATGGAAGAAGTCAACCTAAATCACCTCGCACTTCTTTTCTTTATAAATTGTATACTGTACTTACTATTAAACAAAACTGCTCGAGCTTTTGTTTAATGGTGTAGTATTATATCTAAAACACGAACACTTTTGTTTAATAGTATAGGTAGAATAAAATTTGGAAAGAAAAGAAGTGCGAAGAAATTTTGATTGACTTCTTCCTTGGTAAATAAAATTTTCCATGTCACACACGTTTTTTGTTCCTAGTGACTGATTAAATTTCTGTTTCTGTTTTCTGAATATTATTTAATATTTCGAATATTTTTTGAGGTAGAGTAGGTATCAAAATATGAGTAACTTTTGGCTTTGACAATTTAATAACTCCATAACATTTTGAAGTAAATTAAAATTTTCTGTGATAGCGTTCAATCCATGTCTGGACTTTTTTTCTCAGAGTAAAAATACGGCAGACAACGGGTAGTCTGGCTTGCTAAAGTAGCGCCCATTTGGGACACTTTAACAATAAACATTATTCAACTATATTAAATATTAAAATAAGGAATGAAAAATTTCAGGTTCTTACTGGATAGGTAAATGAACAATAATCCAGTGACAAAACATTTTTATCGCGATTTTTCAATTGGTTATGCAAGAGTTTTTTGCTGCTTGAACAAGAACATTGCAAGTGTAATAACTGTTAAACTATAAATCTAATACTTTTTTCCTTTCTTGGAGCTAGTTTCAAAAAAATGCACGTGTTACATGCTGTTAAAAAAATTTAAT
>JARQZK010002891.1:527500-675000 GCA_030704885.1 Cynegetis impunctata
GGTGATGGGGCAACATTTTTCACCGTTATACAGTCCCTGCACTAAGGGTAAATCCGGCCCTACTTACATTAAAGAGGATTAAATGTTATATTAGTATAGAATCACGCAATATAGATCTGTCTTTTATACTTTTTGAAATTCTCTTCTGACATGTGTGCAGATTGAATACTTATATAACTTGACTTTAAAGACTAGACTTTCAGTTATGATTTCTTGTCTGTCGTTCATTCATTGATCCATACTCTGAAAGGGATTCTGTCAGTACAAAATTCGTATATATATATAATATATAAGCAATCTGATTTTCTATAAATCGAAAATTTTTAAATTAAGAACTTTCTTTGATCTGAATTTTCGACATGAGTAACATATGGGGCAGATCTATTATTCAAAGAATTTTCAATCTCTACAAAAGTTATAAACTGAAGCAGAATTAGGAAAAACTACCTTTTTATTGCAAAATTTACCAAATTCTTTAAATTAAGGAGCACATCTGGGGATGCATTCCCAAGTAATTGAATATCTAAATATGGTAATTACTATAAAGCAACATAAAAACTCCATAACAGACATTCAAATAATGTTGAAGCAATTGTCATCAAGTAGTTTGGACTTATTCCTCAGATAAGGATCACATATTGAAAATAATTCAAAAGCATAGTAAAATCTCAATCTTGTTAAAAGTAACATTTTTGCTATTTGTAGGTTTTATTACAAAATTATTATAATAAGAATATTAACAATTTACCAATCTAAATTAAGGAACTACTAGCCCACTGAATCACTTCTGTAGGCAATCCAGGTGATAATTTGACAGCTTCTGCAATTTGTTTGGGAGTTGCTAACAATTTAAAAAGCTGATATTCTTTCTGAGATTTGTTTCCTCCTGTGGTTACTACAGTTATAAGCTCCAAATTCTGAAAAATTACTACTAAAGAATTGAACGAAATTATTGATACTATAACATGAAGTGAACAATGAAAAGTTCTTCATTTCATCAATCAAAGGATGAATACAAGAAGCAATAAGCTGTATAAAAAAATACTATATATTGGTAAAAGTTTCATTAATCGAAACTTTATGAGAAGTTTTCATTATTGATCTTAAAAACTCTTGAAAATAATGGAAAATAACTGATATTGAAAAAATTTATTCAAGATATCTAGTACATAATTAACGAATTCTTAAAAAGAAGGGTTATTCAACTTAAATGACCTTAAAATATCCCTACTTACACACCCCTACTAATAGGGCTATTAAAGATAGCAGTATATTACTACATAGATGTTACTGCTAAAACTTAACGTTTATAAAGACTCATATTGAAATTTTCGTGAAAATCCAGTAGAATTCTTCGTAGTCTGATGCATAATAAAAATTTTCAAATCATCTAAAGATTCAATCGTTACCACAATACGCCATTTAGCAGCAATTTTACCAAAGTTACATATGTAGGTACTGGTATAGTGAAGACAGGATTATATCTATACATCAAAATTGATACTAATATTACAGCATAAGGCAATATTTATTATGCATATAAAACAACCTTTATATTTATATTATCAACAGAAATTTTAAAATGAATTGAAAATTTATGTTTCTTCATTGAGGGAAAAAAATTCATAGAAGCCAGAAAGAGGAAGAAATGACTGAAATTTAAATTTTCTACCTTGTAATTTCGAAACTGAAATGAGTATGTATTTTCAATGCAAATATAAATTATTCAAAAGTAGATGAATATGATAAAGAATACTAATAAACCCACCTGTAAATGTTCAAAGGCTTTCATTATGACAGGTCTCTGTACACTTTGTATGGATGAATTTGCATTAGCAAACTTCATGTATCTTGTTAAAATCATTTCAAAATTCATTGGTTGATTGATATAAATATCTGCATGGTGTTTCATGGCTATTATGAGACATAATTCTAATACGTTTAGATCCTGTAAGACTTGCACCTTTTCATCTTTTTCATATAAATCCAATTGTTCTTGAAATTGAGACACTGATATTATATCATCATCATCTTGTAAGTTTGACACAATACAAGTCTAAAAAAAAATAGTTGAATAGCTATTCCAAACAAAATATCTTAATTCATACTAACCAAGAAATTTTTCAGACAAGTTTTATTAAGGTCGATGTCAATTAGTCGTTGGATAATATTTTTAATTTTTTTGTCCTTCATTAAATCCTGTATGTGTTGATTCCAATTATTTTTATAAGATGAAGATAAACCTCTAAAAGATTTTCCAATTGAAAGCAAATCACCTACATTTTTTAACTGAGATTCAAATAATTGGTTTTCATCACTATGATTATCAGCAAACATAAATATCTGCCTATGTGAAAACCTAGACTTTATACGTTTCTCTAAGAGCTCCATCACATCTAAGCGGCAGGTGATTCCTCAAAAATCAAATTAATCTACTCACATACTAAAATTACCAAAATGCATCATTAACTCACCTAAGACACATATAGCTGTCTGTGCAGACTGAGATATATCAAATAGGTTATAAAGAAGAGTTTGGTTATGATGGGAACAAAAAAAATCAAATTCATCCAAAATAAAGATTACACTTTTTGATGATTCTTTCTGTCCAGATTTTAAGCTAGCTAACAGAAATGCAAAATTTTCAGCAAAACTACCAAAGACTTTTCCTTCTACTACATTCTGCAAATTCATTTGACATGTTATACTTTTTAGAGCTAGATTATCATTGGTATGAACCAAACCATTCAACTCAACTAATAAAGAATTTTCTACAAAAGATTTCTTGCTTGTTACCTCTCTCAGCACATCTTGAACTAGCTAAAAAATATGAATCATGAAAACCTTGATATCATAACATTTAAACATATTTACTGTTGTTTTCCCTGAACCCCTAGGTCCTATTACAAGAGCTGAATTTGCTTCCCCATATTCTATTGTACTTTGTATCAATGCCCAAACTTTTTCTCTCTGATCTTCATACTTATCTAGTTTTAAATTTTCGTAAATATTTTCATACAGACATTTCCTCACTTTCGTCATTAAATTATCCTCCTTCATATTCTATATTTACTATTTTGCCTATGGCATAACCGGTAAACAAGCATAACCTCAAACCACAAGGCTCAAGGGTAGGCACACCTAATATGCATAGAGTTAGAAGATTAGTTTTCAGCAAGCATAGACGATAATTTTTCAGACGGAGCGGAGTGTCGATTAGAATTTATCAGCTGGTTACCAAATTTTAGCAGTTTTTCACAATCAGTAGGAGAATGCTGGCAGTTGACTGCTTCTTAACCTCTAGATAACTCAACTAAAAAATCATGTGATGCTGTCTTATCTTCTATATTCTATACAAACATAGGCAGACAAAACTTACGACTTCAAATACGAATTGCTAAAATTAATTAATGCAATAGATTATCCAAATAAAGCACAATCTAGTAGCGAATTACAAAAATCGTTTTTCTTTTCTGCAACGATTGCAGATACGCTAATAGATACTAAAAACAAGTTTCTAAACAAAACAGAAAATTCATTTTGTATTTTACAATTTACCAGCTGCACAACGCAAAAAAGTAGAAAAAAGGGGACATACCCGCTAAAATAAAATATATCTGCAGATTCTCACAATCATTCGGCATTCCTAATGGTTTTTCGTTGCCACCAGCACTTATGCTTCTTGTTAAAATATTACTTAGCAAAGTGTTTTTTCAATTTTTTTCGGAAAAATTAGATGCCTTTATGATATTACTTACGAATATTTATCTGTTCTGCAGAAAACTTACTTAAACAAAACGCAATATTCACATTTCTCAAGAGCTGAAAACTTACGAGACGAGTTTTTATGCTTTGGAGAATTTTCATGTTTTTTCATCACGAACTCCTACCTTTATCCAATTTTCATCGCCTCCAAATATTAAACAAACAAAACAAAAAAAAGCATTACTTTCATCACATCCACAAAACCACGGAGTCTTGTTGTTCATCAAATTTTCGCCTAAAACCCGGCCGATTTTTATACCCTTTGTGTTCCTAAATTATATTCAAAACTGGCGTCAGACGTCCATTATTTTTAAATCCACTTCCTAAAAACAACTTTTTTTAACTAACGCACTCTCATTATGTTTATAAAATCGGCAAAAGAAAAAAACAATACAGCTATCACAACCATCCTCCAACACCGCAGGTAATCTTCACCCTTCATGCGGCCCAGTCCATAGTCCGTAGCAGTCTTTTCCGTCGACCCCGAATTACGTCATCTCGCCTTGCCGCTATTGGGGGATATGAGGACTTGTTTTTTTTTTTTCTCGAGGGACCTACAGTTTAACGCCGGTTCCGAACGGCCAATGGGCTTGTAAACAATGTACATTACCCAACACTCAATCTCATAACTAGAACCACTAAATTCAGGACATACACAACG
Source organism: Cynegetis impunctata (assembly GCA_030704885.1). Taxonomy (NCBI): domain Eukaryota; kingdom Metazoa; phylum Arthropoda; class Insecta; order Coleoptera; family Coccinellidae; genus Cynegetis; species Cynegetis impunctata. The sequence goes on from JARQZK010002891.1 coordinate 531,927, forward strand.
CCCAAGAGCAAGGTGGGACTCGAACCCACATCCTCGGTCAACAAACGGTACAAGGCGGTACTCGCTCACCGCTGGTCTACCGAGGCCCTTGAGGACTTGTTGCTCAAACGCCCGTGCTAATCGAAGAAATGTAATGTTGATTGCAGTTGGATTGAAATACTGGTATAGTTTCGTAAATTACGGTGGAGCGTATGGATGTTTAAATTTTTAGAATATTGCTTAAGTTTTATAGTAACTAGTTCAAAATTCTATATGATTATGTATTTTTGTGTTAAAATTAGAAAATACAATTGAATCGGTGATTGTTGAAAGGGTACTAAGTCCAAAAATAAAAGTTAAAAAATATGTTTAAAAGTTATTTATTTAATTTCATTGATACATGCAGTCAGCGTAATAAAAGTAAATGGGTGAGGAATCATTTATCTATAGAGAAATTATTATTATTTCCAATTTTTGTATTTTTTATTATTTTTTTAAAGCAAGGACTTAGTTCCATTCAACAATCAGTAAAACAAAATTAAGTAGTTATGATTAAACTAATATACTTTATTGGAGAAATAACACATAGAAACGAACAATAATTCTCACAAACATACCAAATGATAAACAAGTACCTACTTATGAAGCAAAAACACGACAAATTATTCATCTTCAACCTCCTGTTCAGAGTTGAATGGAACTAAGTCTGCGACTTAGTACCTTTCAGCTCTCCAGTACGTACGTATTAGTGCTTCCTGGAATGGGACTTAATTCCTTTCAACACCAAACGGTCGGGGATATAATTTGGTATAGAAACCCATATCAAATACAATTTCAATGAAAAATGGACTTAGTACCCTTTCAACAATCACCGATTCAATTCGTTCTAGATTTCTTGGGAGGGCGGAGTCCCAGAGTCCACCCTCACCAGCCGCCACTGCATATATATATATATATATATATATATATATATATATATATATATATATATATATATATATATATATATATATATATATATATATATAGTATATACATATACATATTTATCATATATATATATATATATATATATATATATATATATATATATATATATATATATATATATAATATATATATATATATATATATATATATATATATATATATATATATATATATATATATACGTTTACTAATTTTTCTGAAATGTTGGAAAAAAAGAGAAAGTACTGCCATTTTCAATATTTTCCTGGTTTTCATGGAATAATTCGCTTAGAAAGGAGCAAAGCGTCTATTTTAATCTCTAATTTTGTTTATTCGGTCACCTGTTAGCGAGCTGCAATATTATTCCTTTCTTTCATTAATTAAAAATTCCGGGGATGATCAAATTTTTTACTGTCAAATATAATATGACATAATTTTCAACAATTAGAAAAGTAAAATGTCTGCTCCTTTGTCCAGTTACATTGTTTTTATACAAGAGCAGAACTATTCTCTTAGGAATGTTAGTGTATACATTAACGATAAAGGAGACTATTATTCTGAGTTTGAACCCAAGAATTATATCTCATCTCTCTAAGTCAACAACCAGAATTAAGAATAAAACAAGACCAACAAATTATAATTTAATAAGAAATCTAAACTAAAATGTAGGTACTTGTAAGTGGAATAAGTTATCTTCTCTTTCTTTCATCCAATTCAATAATCTTGTTATGATTGCTACAACATTGCTTGTTTCTACTAACGGTTCAAAAATAATATACAATTCAAATCCCACAGTATCCCAAGCAAAAATTGCCTCAGTAGCCCGTCGTTCAAAGAATAATTTTAGAGGTCTTGCAGAGCAGTGCAACCTTTGGTGTAACCTCTTATACAGATCTGTTAATACTTGGCCATACTTGTTATAGGGAGGACTTACTGATGGTTGGTAAAACTGAGCAGTTGATTTTGATTTGTATAGGTAATGCCGAACTTCCAGAAATCCAGATTCTACACAATTTCCCTCAGGTTTAGCCAAAGACTCATTTATGGCTTCTAAACAACTATTTCTCCGCAATTTATCCACAATCCGCTGTTTAGCCTCCTTTAGAGTGTGAAATACATCTCTTTCAACTGTCAAAAGAAGAAGGCATGCCTGACAATCCTCAGCTAAATATGAAACATAGCCATACAAAAAACCACTGGAATCAAATCGAGGCAAACATATAGGAGCCCAGCTTTCAACAGTCTTGAAACTTTCTGTGGACTGGACAAGGTTGAATATAAGATGGAGATCAGTAGGATGCAGAGAATATTTCTTCATTCTAACTAAAGTGATTAGTTTATTATTTGCTAGTAAAATAGCAAACACTATATTCTGAAAAAAAAAGAAAGGAATTAATTAGATAGTATGAATTTTCTCCATAAACAAAACTCAACAAATTTATATTCAAAATTAGTTTCTTCTTTGGAAATAATTGTATTGAGAAGGTATATAATACTAGCTGACCCAGCAAATTCTGCCATTTAAATTATTTCTAGTGAATATTTTGGTTGTTAAATAAAAAATAACGAATGTATTGTAATTGGGTTATCAAAAAAATTGTTTTTTATGATAAATGAAAGATCATATATACGTTTTAAAACAAAACTATTTTTTGTTTTTGCTCTAATTAAAAAGTTATATTAAACTAAAAATACATTTTTGAATCCAGTACCGAAAACACGCAGACAGTTCCCGAACAAACAAAAGCGCGTGTGACGTCACAATGTTAATTTCTGCTCATTGTAGCACCCTGCTGGTACAGTGTTCTGGCTTTTAATCGATTGAATCTTGTTGTCGTCGTCAATATATTAATAAATATATCTAAACTATCAAACCTGAAAAGTTATTGTGCTTGCTTAGTACCATAATGTACGAAGAATACCTACTACAAAAACAAAACCCCAAAAAAATGTTTTTAAATGTTCTACAAGATGTTATACATCAGGATATTATCGGAATTAGCCTTTATAAATCGTTTATCACACATAACTAAATAAAAGTAGCTATTATAAATAATTTTTTGCACTAAATTTCGGATATTTTTAGTCAATTAACATTATGACGTCACAAACATAGCCACCCATTGTGGCGAGCCACAATGCCAACAGGCAACGGCAAAGCTCAAGCTTGGGCAGATACAAAGGACCGCGTGTCTAAGTGTGACCGGAGCTATGCGAACAACACCAACTAGGGCAATAGAGGTGATGCTATGCCTGCCACCTTTGGATATTTATCTACAAGAAGTGACCTTGGCAACTATGGTACGCCTTGAGACTATTGGTATAAAGCCAGAAGTAGGATGTGGTGAGACTAGACGTCGCCTGTGGCTCGAGGCTACTAACACGATGCCTCTGCTACAGGTTAATGCAGACAGCATTCCCCCGCGATTTGTTTTTGATAAACCCTACTCAATACACACAAACAGTGGAAATAAGACCTCCGATGAAGGAACGATCAATATTTTCACGGACGGATCAAAGCAAGAAAAAGAAGCAGTCTGTGGAATATATTCGAGACACCTGCGATTTCAACTTAAGTGGACATTTATTTTGAAATTTAAGTTTAGCCACCTTGAGGGAAATCCCCTAGGTGCAATCGCCCTCTTTTTCAAACGACTGGGATGGTTGGGAGCCTAGGCTGGTGATGTTCCCGGGGAGGATGCACAAAGGGTCCAATGGGGCCTAAGTGCTGTGGTTTCGACTGCACTCCCAAAAATACAGAATACAGAATAACCTAACGGACATATTCATTGTTTGATCTCTTAAAAGTAAAATGTACAATGAAAAAAGTAATACATTTTTTATCCTAAAGTAAGAAAATGAAATAAGGAAAATCAATACTAATTTCGAAGAGCAATTGAGTGTACGAGATTTTTTATCAGTCCGTCTTTAGCCAACACAAATAAGCGCGATGAACATATACGTATATATGTCCGTGTGAAAGGTGTGCCCAAATCTAACCGCAAACGGACATCGTTTGGCCTTACGACTCATTGACGAATGACGATCTAATAGGAAATTGAACGAGTTTGAATTCAATTGGCACGTCTGTGGGGGAATCATTGGAATTCGTGGCAGAAAAAACATTTTCGGCTCGAAATTTGGCATTCAAAACTGTGGCTTCCATAATTTTTTAATGACCAATAGCGTGCTATTGCAGAGCCGTGGTGTGTTCAAATTTGGAAGTAAAATATCCGGATCAACTTTCGGTCGTAGAAAGTGTGGTGACATGCCTGGCAAATCCAGTGGGTTCAAAAATTCTTATAATATATAGATTCGTTGACAATGCAAACTGTATCGATCGATTTGTATGATACCAAGTCGCCTGGCAACGACTGCTGTATCTTGAAGTTTAAATCGTCGACGTTCTCATGTTTTGCTACCAAAATGGCTCTTTCTGCCAGCCACTGATGATTTATGTATTGTGTGCGTACATCGGGAATTTTGCGAAGTGACGATTTTGCAGAAATTAGTGAGTAAATTTATGAACCCAGTATTTTCATAGACAGCAACTTGTCCCTCGCCGATATCTAAAAATTGTTTCGAGAATGTTTTAGCGGTTGGATCTTGTAGCATTTGGATACGCATGTTTATTTTCAGCTGGACGTTTGCAACATTACGCCACAATGGCGATGATTTCAAGCAAGCGTTGATCTCATCAGCATACGTTGAACGAGGAATGACGGGAAGTGTTTGTCTTAAATCAACTGGAAGGCGTAACAGAGTGCCGCCGAATAGTTTGTCGTTGTTTTTTATATCTTTGAGTGTTCTGTTCAGCACCTCAAGAGAATGTTCGTGTGCCATAATGGATCCATTCCAGATGATAATTTTGCAATATTTGAACACTGTGACCATGGACGATTATTTTTAATGTTGCACGCTGCGCCTGGGTTATTTTGAAAATTGAGTGCTAGCTCAAATGCAGAATGAGCTGTTCTGTCTCCATCCAATAAAGTTGCTGCAATGCCAGGTTATGGAAGGGCCAATGCGATGCCGTTATTTGATCGTATTTCGGCGAGAATTAGCGAAATCAGAAATGTTTTGCCAGTTCCACCTGGTGCATCCAAAAAAAGAAGAATCCACCTTGTCCCGACGAAACGGCCAACATAATGCGGTCGTAAATGGTTTTTTATTCATTAGTCATCAGTGGGACATTGCGAGTAACAATCGTTGTCATTTCTAATAATCCGAGTCTTCTCGTGAATGTCTTGCGAATTTCGATGAGACGAACGTTACGCCATATGTCATTCAACAACATAAATAATTTAGATCAGTCGAAAAGCTGGCGAAGAATTTTGGGAAGGACCTTTTGGCAAGTTGAAATTATGAAAAAATATATAATTTCGCCAATTGGCGAATCCAGTCCCGCCAGTCTGGGATAGCATTTGCAGTATATTTCGTAACTGAGCTGCATATAACATTTGCAAAAAATCCAAAACAATATTTTTTAGGCAACTTGATGTTTTTTAAATATTTTAATTTAGTTTTCGTATGATTTCAACAAAAATAATCCCTTACGTTTTTGTCGGTTATAAAGTATTGCCAGACTTCTCCAAATATATTTTTTCAAATTCCCAAAAAATATGCTTTATTGAAACTTCAGAAATTCTGAAATAAAATACTTACTTTTATTTTACTACAAGAGCTTATAATAGCGGAACTGATGTTTCCTCGTTTACTAGAACTGAGACTCAAACACTGAACAGCGCCCAGTAAAAATGCAGGTTCAGCCTCAGAAAAATCCAAAAGATGATTTATTAATCTTTCAACGCCTGTGAGTAGTCTTCTCAAATCATAGTTCTGCCTTTGTTCATAAATTTTTATCAATTTTGAAGTAGTCAAGGTACTAGCTATTTGGTTGTATATGTAACTAAAAAATATATATATGACATATAATTGTTGCCCGAAGCCGTTAATAAGCTGTTTTTGAATAAGGAAAGTAATATACCTAATCGTAAATTTTCAAATGATCTTCCACGAGAGCTGACTGTATGAGTTCCAACAACAATAATTCCATATTTCATCTCACCAAAATTGGTATAAGTTGAAACATAATAAAATTTATAATTTTTGTATGTACGTATTACAGAATTCCATGGCAAATGTACAATGATAAATAAAAAACATACTTTCATGAACAGATTTTTAAGGAGGCGGAATGAGACTTAGAATCCAGTACGTCTTAGAAGATCTAGAACCTCCCTCCCCCTCAATAATTTAAATAAAAATATGAGATAGTTACTAAATGTTCAAGCTTTAAGAGTTTGTACCTGATATTTTTTTCTGAAAATAGATCTATTACATAAATGCTAAGTGCCAACCAGTTTGAAGTCAACATTTTTTAGGAATCATGATGCCACACCTCCAGCCTTGTCTTGCAAACCCCAATGGGTCACCGACAATCTCTAATCGGACACTCGAATAGAATGACTCAACTAATTCAACACTTTACAAAAATCAGTATAAGCTGGAATCGAATTGAGCCAGCTGTTCCTAATAGTTCAAGACCCCGCCACCAGAGATGAGTTGGTATCACTAGACCAGCCCGTGAAAAATACATGATATTCGAATTTATCAAGAACCAGACAAACTTTCTTTGTATCAACTTCTTAAGGATCTTACCCAAACTAAAAAACTTCTAAGTAGGTAGATAATTTTGAATAAATATTTTATCACCGCTCTTAAAAACTACACTAAAAATGGTGTTATTCAAGGAAAGCCCTTCTCTTCAGGGACTTTTTGAATGATAAATACAATGATCGTGCCAAGGCTGCAGTACCGGATGAAGAATGATGTCACTTCATTAAGACTGGCGGTCTTTAACTCATCCACAATATCTATGGCACTTAGAGCATTGTCAGTAGGAAATGAAATAGAAGTAAAAATACTTATCAAGATAATCTAGGTATTTTTAAGATCAAATATGCGATAGGACTGCACTGATGCGATCTAATAATATTGAAACAGGCGTTTGTCGTTCTTGAAGTGAAGTAATTTGTTATGTTTGTATTAACCATTATGTTTACATGGGTATACATGGATTTCGCTGTTGGGTATATAGCCAGCTCTCTTGGTTGATTAACAGAATCAGAATCTAAATATTGTTATATCGATAATTTTCATTATGAAATCAATTAAAAATAAAGCAAATTTGTTTTTAACATGTTATTGCGCCAGATAGAAGTGTGAATCGTCATTAAGATTTATAGTGCAGTAAGATTTATCGCAAAGAAAAATTCATTCACTATGAAAATAAACTAGTATTTTCAGTAAAATCCACTAAATTATAATGGGTGCAGGGTTTAACTAGTAAATATTTGTGTATTCATAATATTCCACAGGCAATATATAACTCAATAAAACAGATTGAACATCATTACAGTTAAAAATTGGCAATAAAAAGGAATTCAATTGAGGAAGTATAAACTATAGTGGAACTTAAATATGTAGTCGAAAGTTATGTGAAAATTAAGACTTTTATTTCACATAAAATAGCAGGAATGCTTTTCTAAGCCAGTTGTTATTTACATTAGAAAGTGCATAATTTTCATCAGGATAAGAGATAAAGTGATACTAGCTTCGTTCGCGGCGAGGATCTAGAACCGTTTTCGAACTGGTTCAGAAATAATTCGGGATTGACATAGCACGCGTGCTATACGGTTCTGAATTATTTTGATTCGCGAACGATTTTAGAACTAATTTAGAGAATATAAAGTTACGGTAGTTATTTATCAAATCTGCTATAACCATTTCTGAACTGATTCGGAATCGGTTCGAGTTTATCCACCAACGCCGAACTGGAATTAAAAAATCAGAATGTTGTGTTCCGTGAACCGTGAACGCCGTAATTCAAACTGCGCATGCGATCTGTTCGGAATGGTTCAGAATCCTTACCGCGGACAAAGATAATTGTTTTCTGCATGTGTATGCATAATAATTTCTGTAAGCAATAACAAAAAAATCAGATCATTTTTATTACATAATATATTCTAGAGTATAATATCTTATTAATTCTTAAACTTTAATATTGGCATAATATTCATTGCATTATGATAATAATGCTAATGATATAATAAGAAAAATTAATTCTAATTAGTCATTGAAAATTAAATCAGTAGATAATTATTTCGTTCAGAATGCTGCACTGATTTATTAAATTAGACAATTATGGGACAAACTTTACTCATCTACAATAGCGTAGAGTATTATCAACCTAGGTAGGAACTAAAACACATATTTGAAGAAATATGTGAGATTAAATTTAAACCTCAGCAACTAGGATTCTGAGGGATCAAATACATATATCCAATCTCAAACTTTAATTCAGTAAGCAGTTACCTTTAATATCGTCCATAATTCATAACACCAAATTTTCATATTCATTTAACTAATATTGATTGAAAATCTCGTTCGAAAAACAAGTTTGGGCGATTTCAGGCGTCAAATTTAAAATAATTCAAATTAAAATATTCCTACAACAGTATCCCATAAGATATAGTTACATTTGCAAAATATTTTATAATACTTTTTTTTAAACATTTATTTCTGACTTCTTATCAGATTACAATAAATCTGGCCCTATCTTTTAATGGTAAATTTATCAATCAATAATAATGAGTATGCATTAGCCATGTATAAATTCTACAGTTTATTAAAATGCCCTATATTAAGCTCTTTCAAATTCTGAACAACTAATACAAGAAACATTTTTTATTTTCAATATACTTTTATTACTTTATTTGGGATATTGATACAAATAATTCTTAATATATTGAATAATTTCTTGCTATCTAATAAATCAACCTATTAAGGAAAGCTAACTGATATATCAGGCAGAATTAATTTCAGTCTACCAACAGCTGACAAATATTTCCGTCTCATATTTAAGTTAGTCCCTGAATGACATGACACCTGCAGTCAATCTGATATGATTCAAGGTGAGGAGTGGACATTTTGTATGATTTCTAGTAGTGCTCATGCAGTACTGTTTAGAATTGCATCAAGACACACAGTATGACTTCAATTCATACCCCTCTTTATTTTTATTTCATTGTGTTCATTGATAAACAGAAACTTACAGATTTATCCTTCATTTGACTATGTGCCATAGCAAATAATTTTGTCTGCAGGCAAATTAGCTAAAATTAGTTACATCCTTAAAGGGTTGAACTGCACTTTCTGTTGTATGTGCAATGGACATTACCTTGCCAATTCTCAAAAATTTAGTTTCAAAAAGTCACATACTTATAGTAAGAACTATTTTTTTCAAAATTCAAATTAGTTTTTCAAATTCTGTTAATAAAACTCTTACTTGAGTTGACTCTGAAGTTGTTGTACACTTTCCTGTTTCCTAGATACAGCAACCAATATCAAAGGTTTCTTAATTGAAAAAACAAAGTTTATACCATTTGCTGAAATACTTATTAAATTATCATCATTTGATTGAATGAAACTAACTAGAGTTTGCATTACACCGAACAGCCAAGCTAATTTATCTTCATTCCCATATCTAAAAAAATATTTTAATTGATTAATTTAAAACACTTGTGAAGGAACATTTGCAAGGAGGCTCAAATTTATATTACTTAGTATCATTTTTAATAGACAATTCTCAATAGTTAATTTCAAATTCACAATACTAATATGAGTAATTACCTAGAATATATTGGTTTTCCGGCTAAACTCAAAACGAAGATATGTTTATCCATTAACGCCCACTTTTTATCCTGAATCCTATCTTCATTATCCTCATTATCCACCAATATTGGACTAATGTTTTCATCATAACTAGTAACATTACTTATACTTTCATTATTGCTGTCTTTAATTTCATTGGGCTCAATTTCACTTTTTATTTCTTCCAAACTGGAACTCATCTGTTCGCCATTTTCATACGAAATATTTGTATCAGTGGTTAACAGCAGGCTTTCACCTGCTGCTCCAGGTTCTACTTCTAAATAAGACATCACGGAAAGAATATATACAATAGACCTCAATCAAATTATTATCACATCTTGTAACATTATTTTATGGTCTAGTTACTAGATATTTTGAATTTGCATCTACCCTGAGCCACAACGTAAAATCAAGTACAGAGTACAAGTCATGTATTATTTCTGTTGGAATTTACAACTGATTCCTAAAATCTCATCGATAAATTAAATGATCTGCACACATCCTCCCTAAAATAGCTAAAAATGGAAAAACCAAAATTTTTTTCTATTGGACTACTTTGACGTTTCCTTTGAACTTGACATCTTCTTGTACTAATTAAAGGTTATAAACGTATTTTTGAACTACTAAGTAATTGGACTTCTATTCTTCCTGTCCTGCAGGAATATTGGAGGGTAGTTATTTTCTGACGAGAATAAGTTTGATATTTTGTCTCTTGACAGGTAAAAAATGAAAATTTTTATGAAATTACTTCATTCCCCGGGAAAATAGATTTTTTTACACTACAAGGGTGGCAGTTGATTATTTAATAGTTAAGAACTAGGAATCATACGATAACAGTATTGATACCACATTCGATATTATATTAAAGTATCGAATTATCGATACTCTTATTAGTATGAACATGAGCAGGTTCCTGCTTGTCTTGTTCTATTTGACTATAAATCAGTCGGTATTGGAGACGATATAATAAACTTTTGTTAGAAATGTATTATTGAGCTGGAAAACAAAACAAAAAACTTATTGAATAAATCAATGTTTTATTACATACTGTCACTAATTATTGAATTTAACCAAAAAATTCTTGATATGTAGGAGCGGGGGGACATCAACCGATAATGCTATTTTTTGCAGGTTTTCATTTTGAAAATCTGCTTATTAAAATGGGTGCGATTAGCAAAGTTGGACCTAGGACCAAGATAGTTTTTCGTTTCATGACTTTATGATGCTTGGCACCAAAAATATGTATGTATGCAGTGGCGGATTTACCAGCAGGCTGACTAGGCTGGAGCCTAGGGCGGTTTTTAAGCGGCGGCAAATTTTAGTTCATATATTTTTTATTTCGATTTACAAATTGAAAAAAAATTATACACACGCACAAAATACGAATTTCTAAAATTGGAGAGAAATTAAAATATTTAATAAAAATTTAAATATAGTTCTATATACAATGCTAAATTCTAAATATTCCATCTCCTACATAAACAATTGCTAAACGCTTTATCAATTATACATTAATGATCATGAATTTTTAGAATATCGCAATAGCGATTCGATATTATAGTCGAAATTTAGTTATTTTTATATATTTTCTTCACTGATAAATGCTATAATTTTTTCTCCGTGTACCTAATAATTATAAGATCTTATTGAGTGCAACTCAATCTTGATATATCGATGGTCTAATCATGACTGCTGCATCAAGTTTGCAAAATTCAATTTTGCCAAATTCAATTTTAGAATGTTATTTCTTTATGCGTAAAAAATACTGACTAAAATTGACGATATTTGAACGACTGCCACCTGACAATAAAAAAATTCCCTAAGTAGAATATGAAGTTAGACAATTTGCTGATTAGAACTTTGATAAATCTCATCAGTTAATTATTTTATTTGCAGTAAGAAAAAGTTTGGAAAATCCAAATGAGCCTTAAGCGCTCATGCCGTACACGAATTATTTAAATTGAATGTTTACATTAGTACATTTGTTAACTTTTTCACAAAGCCAACTTTTTCAGAAAATTCTAATAGGAATAAATTAATTTTAATAAGATAAAACAATACTGCAATTTTTTATTTATAGGCTTCTCTCCAGTCGAATGAGTACAATTGAAGCGAAAAAATGATTTTTTCGAGAGTTATTATGTTTACTGTGAGCAGGATCTTTAAAAATCCATACGATATGACATTAAAATTACTTTTTTCATATAAAAAGCAGTGGCGACTCGTGAGTTTGTCTTCAGGGGTGGCGCAAAAATAATATTTAGCCTAAAACAGAAACACAAATATGTATAATATTTGTGTTTCTGTTTATGGTTTGAGGCTAAATCTATAGCCAATAGAATATCTTCAAGGGATTCATGAATTTATCTAAATCAATAATTTGTTAACAAAATGCATTCGTGCAGGTGCAAAAAATGAATATTTATCTTATCTGCATAAACCTTGCGTAAAAAAAACTCAATATTCACATTTACCAAGAGCTGAAAACTTACTAGACTGTTTTTATGCTTTGGAGAATTTTCATGTTTTTCAATCTTGTCTACCAAATGTTTGAGATCACGAACTCCTACCTTTATCCACTTTGCATCGCCTCCAAATATTAAACAAACAAAATAAAAAAGCATCACTTTCATCACATCCACACAACCACGGAGTCTAGTTGTAAATGTAATAATAAATATTTATCTACTCCTATTGAATAATATATTCATTATTCAACTGCGTTTTAGCAATTAATAGTATCTATTACCAAACAGCGTGAGTAATAATAACTCACTATATAGTCTACTAAGATCCCAAGTAAGATCGACCGTCACTCATCTGCTAATGTCACTTGAATAATTCTGACGTTTTCAAATTAAGTTAATACTACCTAATTTTTTTGAATTTTGTGCTGAAAAAGATAGTATTTATTGTTATAGTCGTAGATAAAGTATAGTATTCAACTTGCGGTAATGGTCATAACTCACTTGATGAATTACAGCACTCGCTTGCAGCTCTTGCTGCAAACTTCATCTGCGTGAGTTATGACCTACATTAGAGTTATGACCTACATTAATCTTGTTCACCCACAGAAGGTGCAATTTTGTAGCAATAGGGTTGAAAGTTTGTATCTAGGTAGTTTTTATGATATCTTGAATATGATTGGTTTTGGTTCGAATTGATTGGGGGGTTGACATAAATCTTTACACGATAAAGGTAGCAATTTTGGAGTAATAGGGTTGAAAGTTTGTAAGTAGGTATGTTTGAGAGGTATCTTGGATGGGATTCGTTTTGGTTCAAATTGGTTGCTGGGGTTTGACACCTTAGGGAAATAAATAAATCTTGTTAACATGATAGTTAGTTTGTGAGTAGGTAGTTTCGTATGATATATTGGATGGGATTGGTTTTGGTACGAATTGCTTAGGGGGTTGACCCCCCAGGGGAGGAAATAATTCTTGTTTACACGCTAGAAGGCGCAATTTTGGGACCATATGGTTGAAACCTTGTAGGTATGATATCTTGGATGGTAATTATTTCGATATAAATTGGTTGGGGGGTTGACCTCCCGGAGGAGGAAATAAATATTATTTACACGATAGAGGGCGCAATTTTTTTTTGTATTTGAAACAAAAATCATAATTGAATTAATATATTTTTTTAAACTGGATACGTTATGAAAACCTGCTTTTTTAATGCAGCACGATGCGATAGTTTTTTTCGTTCTATACCAGGACTCAGTATCTAATGTTGATGTTAGTATCGTATGAAAAGTATCGGTACCATATAAGTACTTAATAGCCTTAATTCATCCCTATAAGGAACATTGCCTCTCGAGTTTTGGATTATACTTTTCTTTCATATTAAAAAATATATATTTTTTAATCATATAATTTAAGCTATCCAACTGAAATACCCTTTATGTGACAGATTTACACAATACTTCAGCAAAAAAATCTTCCCAATATTTCATCAATCTTAACCAATTTCTTCTCTAAAGAGAGGATTACATCATTGATGTTCAATGAGCAGAAATATGTTTTCAAAGTTGGTTTCTCACAATCATTCATTATTTTAGTAAGTACAGTATCGAAAATAAATTAATACATAATTGCAGTGAAAGTATTAGCTACAATTCATTGAAATTCTAAAAATATAAAACATAAATATATTATTTCTTCATTTTATATGTGGACCAACTTATCAACCCAAAACATCTTCAGTGTGAAAGCATAATTACAACATTTTACAACTAATTGTTTTCAAAAGCTTTGACTCAAAAGTGGTGATTTATCAGAGTGCGTGTTATTTATTATGAATTTTTTAGCAAAAACGCTTAATCAGTTTTGAAAATATCAAACTTTTAAATTACCGTAATTTCATGAAAACTATGAAATGTATAGATTTTATATGCTTAGTATAAACGTATAACTAATCGATATAGTGTGCATTATATATAAGTTATACAACTGATAAAACATTTTTATATGTATCACAATTGTATACTACATTTGAAATTTTCATATTCAGTAAAGAATTTTGATCATCCACTTGATATAATGAAAATAAAAAATGCATATATGAATTAACTATTTCCATAGTATCAATTGTTAAGACGTTTTGTGACTTAAAAGTGTGTCAACCATTTATTCAAATTATTTTGACCATATCAAATTTGAAACAATGTCATCCTGGTACACATTCTCTATATGGTAGTTCCGTTAGTAAATATTAAAGGAAATATAAATGTCTTATTGTTTAATTTCTGGTTAATTAATAATATAATTTAATCTGAACTAGAGTTTTCTTCAACATCATTATTCACGTCTTCTTTTTGTTTAAGCCTTTTAATCAACTTAGTGGCTGGATTAAAAATACCATTTGTTTGAGTGTTACAAGCAAAACACCTTGTAGACTTTTTGTACCTTGCTAATACACATTTTTCACAAAAATAATGTTTACACCTGAAAAAAGTTTGATCAGTTAGAATTGTATCAGAACGTACGTAAAGTTTTTTAGAGCAATAGTATAAAAGTATACAAATATATTCAATTCAGTCTGAAGTACTGACTAAAAAATTCCAATTTTTAATATGAATATATTAAAAATACTTACTTCGTTACAACAGGATCAACAAAACTCTGCCTGCATAACAAACATTTGAAAGGCAATTCTTCTTCATCTGAATCAATCTCGTATCTTTTATCATCATCACTCTCATGCCCATATGTTCCTTCTGCCCATTCTTTTTCTAACTGCCACCCATGCTTATAATCGCTTCGGTCATGTAAGAATTTGCAACTATCGCCAAATCCACAGAAACCTGTTTCTTTATAATCCTTACAAATATCTGGCTGATAATCCCATCTTACAGTTGCTCTTAGATTTGCTGGAGCTCTTATAGGGCCTTTTCTTACCATACCTTGAAAATGTCAATGTATGAAGGCAAAATTTAAAAAAAAAACAAGAATTTTTCAGATATACAATTGAATTTTAAAATATCTAGTGAAATTGAAATCAAAAGAGAACAGTTTTTACCAAGTCCCATTTCTCATTTGATTTACTCACATAAGTGAATTGTTTGAAGAATTAAGGATTCTGCCAGCTGGGTTTACAATAGGAGAGCATTGTCTGAAGTTGCAGACAACTGATATGACAGGATTAATTTCAGTAAGTATTAAAAAAAAATTCACTAGAAGGGTAATAGTCATAAATTATTATCGAGTTTTCTTACTATGAATGAAATACGATGATTCAAATTAGAAATGTCTTCTTATTCACTCAAATTGAACTCCCCAATGAATCAGTTTATTCAGGTACTATATATCGTATATGAAGATTACACTAATTCATATAAATTATTGAATTTTATAAATCACGCAATTTAAGTGAATTGAGTGTAATGTAGATTTTTATTCACATAATAGTAGTTTATCAACAAGTATATGAGGTATTGTGTTCCTGTAATTTATGTATTCTAATGTGTTGGGAAATATTCAAGGATTAGAACCAATTATAAAAGTAGAACTGATGTAGATCACTAGACTATATAATCCAAAGTTTGACTATAGTAGCCATTATGTAGTCTGTGATTTTGAACTTCTATCAATAATTAACAAAAAGAAAAATCATATTCTTTTCTTTTCCAACTTTTCAGAAGGACTTTAGATATATAGATGCGACAATTATTATTTTGCAGTAACAATAGTAAGCAGAGACTCCAGTGAAACTATTGTATTGATTTGTTAGTGTCACTTATTAAACAGGTTTCAACATCAAAAACACGATCACAGTTCTTCAAGATGATTACATTGGTTATTAGCATTACAGCCTACATTTAAAAGTAGTGAAAAAACACATTGTTCCAACCCTTGACTTCACCGTTCAGCCTATTCTTGAACTGATAAATTGTTGTGGAGTTTACAGTTTCTTCCCTCAAACCATTCCAATTTGTGAGAAAATTTCTCCTGAAGAGCTTGTTGCATCGCTCCTTAAAAATGGATTCGTCGATCGCGAACAGAAATTCAAACTTTTAACATAGGGCCGTTTTTTTTTGTGGGGTATTTTTGTAATTAATCGCAGAACTCGTTCAAGTGCCTCAATTTCGTTGACATACTACACATTCCAAACACTTTATTTTTGATCTTAATGATGTTTTATAAAGTTGTCCCTGAACGTCGTGTAGGTCAAGATATTCACCGTTTTTACCTTTAGAACAATCTGCTGCTCCCATTTTGAATTATTATAAGAACTCCCAAATCCCTTTGATTCTGGACAATTGTTTGATCTGAATGTCCTAGGAAATACGCCTGATTTCGGATATTTTTGCGTATATAGATTTTGAGTAATTTATGGATCTTTCAGGTTGTAGTTCATGTTTTGATGGTTTCCAAATCTTGCTGGCGTAAAGCAGTTTGCAGCAGTGGATTTCAGAATATGTTGGTACCTCTGCAAATGATAAGAACTTGGTATTTAGTTCTCAACACATATCACTAAGGTATACAATGACTAGGAGTGGGCCCAATACTGAGCCCTGTGCCAGGCCATATAAAAGCCACACTCTCTCTCTTGAGAAAAATATAGCCCCACACATACCTGATACTAATGATTTCGAAGGAATTTCTTAACAAGGCGGAGAAGATTTTCAAGAGAAAAACTCTCAATTCAATTTTGACAGATATACTTAAAAATGGCTAACTTCTGTTAATTATTAACAGATTTGTTCTCGCTGATATCTGCAATAGATACACAATTCTGCCACCTGCCTCTGATATGCTAATGGTTATAACCAATGACTTGCTTTCAATCGATAATAATAGATTAAATGGAGAGCACTCTTCTGTTAGTATTCAGAAGAGTATGGAATACGTTTGTAGGACTGGCCTGACCTGTGCCTTCTACAGTAAAAGATGTTGATATTTGTAATAACATACATGTCAATTTCCAGTCAGAATAATATTTATGGTTATGCTTAGTAGATAATATTTTCAATTATTTAGTTGTCCAATTTGAAACTATGGCTCAAATTAAGTAGGAATACAGTATACCAACTTTGAATCTATATATGCAGAATAAGAAACAAGAGCCATGTCTACATCAACCATCCCAGAGATCTTCCTGAATCCATATATACAATACCATGTGGTCCGCCCAACTTAACCTGTTGTCCACAGAACCAAGAATTTTACTCCCTATATAAGCCAAATAGAACAAGCTGCGTTTTGACCACGTTCATTTCAAGACACTACTCCGAAAACCACCTATGACAATAATCGAGTACCATGTCCATTTTAGCACCCACATTGTATGGATCAGAACGTACAAATGATATGTCATCTACAAACATTACAGTAAACTCACCATAGTCCCCTTGTTATTTTGAAAGTGCATACAGTGTGAAGCAGTGGTCACAACACCGGATCCTGGGATATGCCTTATCTTACTTATAACTAGCTACACGACTCCAGTTGTAAATCTATTCTAGTATTCCGAGAATACTCTATAAATCTCCAAGAAGTCAATAATTTGAGTATATATATTCTCAAATATTTTACTCATATTACTCAGAATTGATATCGGCCTGTAATTACCCATTTCATTCTCATTATTTTTTTGATTAATGCATTTTACAAAGGTATTCTTTGAAGTTTCAGAAAATGTTCCAGAGTTTCGCATAATTTTCACAGTATGTATCAAAATTGGTAATATTTATTCTGCTAGCAGTTTCAATGAATTTATAAGATTACAAATCTCAGACCCATCAGCAGGCATAACCATCAGACTATTACATAGATATGAAACTTTATCATCATAAGTATGCACATTGTGTAGGCACTGAAATCTGACTAGCAAAGAACACATTCACATGGTCCAAAACATTTTGTTTTTTATTTCCCTTATTTACTTCCATTAATATCGAAACGTTTCTCCGCACATTTTTACTACAGTTTTAATCACTTTCCAAACTACAGGAATATCTTCAATTGAATTCTCAATTTTGAAAAAAATGCAGGATTCTCCATATGGCGATACTCCAGAGAAGTGGGATATCATTACATATCCTGGAATATGCACATGTATACTGTTTTCAGCAAATCAATTCCATAATACACAATATACAAGGACTCTTACTGATCGAGATAGAGTTAGTTTTCAGTCAAGAACTTTTTGTTCTCCAGATATTGTATATTAAGATGCAATTAATTGAAATTTTTTTTTTGGTTTATTCATTAATTTTATATTGGTATCCGCGAGGCTACTCAATGAATATTCTCGGTTTTTGTTAGCCATTTATTATTTGTTTGGTTTGATTCACTAGAGACTAGAGTATTGACTGTTTGTAAATATTTTTGTATTGTATAAAATTTCTACAATTTCAACTGCTTTGTCCTCTCTAACTTCAGTCTTATTAGAAAAGAGAACTAGTTTAAATTAAGCCATAAGTATTTAATTTTAATGCCATTTAAAATTATTGGGATACTTTTTATATTTGCCTCCGGGATTACTGCAATATTGATTTATTTTTTTATTTGTTTTATTAATATAAATTATTTTTTCAATATTATTTTGGATTATATTTATTGCTTTTTTCAACCATGTAAAAAGAATTAATAAGTTTTAGAGAAAATTTAGATAAAAATAAAAATCAGTATAAACTTTCAAACTTGTGGCATTAAAACAGGAATGAATCCAACAATTGTAGTCACACAATCAAAAAACTGCAAAATATCTTTATAAATATTAGAAATATTTTTAAGATGCCTTAAATTTTCTAGAAAATTAAAAATTAATTACATAATTCTGTATGATTCTATCTCTATATAAAATTTTTCATATAATTTAATATTACAGAAATGAATAAAGTAATTAAAATGGTCAGATAGATTTAAGTCAAGTAAACATATTAGACAGAAAAATACATTGAAGCTATTTTTGAATAAAGTATGTAATACCTATGTAAATTTTTTCCACTGCACTAGTTAAAATGTTTGGACAATTAAATAACACTCTGTTTCATTCATACTGTTCACTTACAAATTTGTTTGAAAAATAAAAATACAAAGATCCATTTTGGTTGCCACAACAATAGTATATTATTCAACGAGCCGTAATGTAGGTCATAACTCACGCAGATGAAGTTTGCAGCACGAGCTGCAAGCGAGTGCTGTAATTCATCAAGTGAGTTATGACCATTACCGCAAGTTGAATACTATACTTTATCTACGCCTATAACAATAAATACTAAGATACAAATACAAATCCACAATAATTAGGTAGTATTAACTTAATTTGAAAACGTCAGAATTATTCAAGTGACATTAGCTGATGAGTGACGGTTGATCTCACTTGGGATCTTAGTAGACTATATAGTGAGTTATTTATTTATTCATTTATACTCCTACAAACACAATCTATTGTAATTACATGTATGAGTGCTCACCAGCTACACTACTACGTACTAAGATTAATTAAAAGAGAAAGAAAGACAAAAAGACATGAACAAAATATAATACATAGAATGATACAATGATATAGAATAATAACATAACGTATATATCAGTACATATTTTACGACATTCAATTTAAAATTACAGCCCTAATCTGCCTCACTGAAGTAGTGAAGAGATCTATATCACATTTCTTTATCACTTCATTACACTCACTCAACATTCTATTCACAGGGGAAACACCTACAGGCACACATTGGAATAGACTTCTTTCCCTGACTCTCAAACTGATCTTTGGAACTCTGAATTACATGCTGTTAATTAGAGAAAATTTCTTATACTTCAAGTTGTTGACAACATTGTATATAAACAACACATCATTCAGGTCTCGTCTGACCTTCAATCTCACCATCTCAAATTCAGCTAACATACTCCTATAAGAAACCATATAGGGATAGGTTTCGTGTGCTCTTAAATATAGATATCTTAGGAATCTCTTTTGTACTCTTTCAATCATGTCAACATGAACAGCGGACCGTGGCGCCCAGACAACTGAAGCATATTCCAAATTAGGTCTTACCAGTGAATTGTACAATGTTATTATCGTTTTGATATCTTTGAAATACCGGGTATTTCTAATTACGAAACCAAGAATTTTGTATGAATGATTCAAAATGTTTTCAGAATGCTGAATAAAGTTTAAGTTTGTTTGAAAGCATACTCCAAGGTCCCTACAGCTACTCACCCTACTCAACAATGAAGAATCTATCATATAGTCGAACCTCATGAACTGTTTTCTGTTATAGCAGTGAGTTATTATTACTCACACTGTTTGGTAATAGATACTATTAATTGCTAAAACGCAGTTGAATAATGAATATATTATTCAATAGGAGTAGATAAATATGATTATATAATATATCTACAGCATTACGTTAGTAAAACACAGAAAATGGATTTTTCAAGAAACTACCTATAATGATAATTTTTTAAATTTATTCTAAACTTACCTGAACTGGCATTTCCAGCAGCAGTATCTTTAGGTTTGTAATATTGAGCATAATTATTTATTCCCCTATAAAGCTTATCATCTTCTTTTCCTTCTAGTTCTTTGTTTACTTCTAATCTTCTTTCAAAAATTGCTTGAGCGTCCCTATCCTTTTCTGTTTCAATTTCCTATAAGAATTATTTAAATAACTTTCATGAAAATTTTTCACTCAAATCACTGATCCATAAGTTTTTCATGGCAATTTAGATTATTCTACATTTCAAAGTCACTGATCATATACTTAAATATTAATATTGGTTTTGAAAACAGTTAATAGGCAACATCATCAAATCAATAATCTATACAGTTGAAGATTTTTAAGCAGATAGAATAAGAAATATAAATTAAATTAATCTGGTTATAAAAAAAATATAGTGGAAATAGATGGAATCAGCAAATTTATTAGAAGTATCAATATGTATTTGAGTATGATATAATTGGTTCCTTTTCTCTACCTTTTATTTTCATGGTTTATTTGAATTATTCTACAGATCTTGTTTCAATTTAGAAGTTTACAAGTTGTAACGATTAGAATACGGGTTTAATATCATTTTCTGTACCTGTTGGTTAATTATAAGGTTGATATATTAGTTGGTTTTGTCACATGGTTTAGTAATCAAGTTAGTTTGAGTTTATCTAGAGTATTTATTTATATTTTATCACAATTATATTTAATTCAATATGTTTCAAACACTTCTGTATATTTAATTACTTCGATACCAGTGCTCTCAGGCATTGTTTAGAGGTAAGATTTGATTATGTAAAAAATTATTATGATTTAATGAATAAAGGAGATTTCAAAAAAGAAATCCTTAAATTACCTTAAAAATTAGTTACCAAAATTGTTAATTAAATAACATAAAGGAGTTTTATTTTATTATCGAATGTAAAAAACGCTGAGATGGACAACACATAAAACAATTTTTATTGAAAAAAATTATGAATTACTAAAACTGCATTAAGTAATATTGATACAACAAAACTCTCTAATATATTAATTCACCTGAAATTCAATCACAATACACTGAGCATTATTATGATTTCATTGTGTATGCTTTTAATTGTTTTCAATTTTCTCACCAATGTTGCTGTTGCTAGCTGATCTGCTGCTCCTGCAGCCTGAGCTGATCTGTTAGACTTATAAGATAAAATAACTTTTTCTTCTTCATCAGAATCTGAGCTTTTTTTTTCACTTGCTTTAATTTTTTTCTGAATTCCACTTGTACTTTGAACATTTGGGTTAGCTCTTTTATTTTTCTTCAAATCTGGACGAACAATTGTAGAATCAGTTTCTTTTTCTGAAAAATTCACCTATAAAATTTATACCAAATACACGGTCACTACAAATACCACTATCACTACTTGAGTTTCTCCTTCTTCTGGCTTGTTTTTGAATATTTCTTCTTTTGAAAACAAACTTACATTCAGAGCTTTCCTTTTCTACCAAATTTACATCTTTCAATTTTTCTTCGTCCATTGCCTTTTTTATTTTATTTGGAAAATAAACTCAAAAAGTATGTACTCACAATTGAATGCTTATAAGTATAAACAAAGAATATATAGCTGTAAATAGTAAAAGAGTACACTTGTAGTAGTGTTTACGTATAGTCCTATAATATAATAGGATTAATATGATAATTATTGATAATACATTATACATCCAATACAAAATAAATATTTAGATTAGAGTAATAGAAGTACCAATACCAACCTACCAAGGTATTAAAAATCAATTGCATGTCATATGAATATTTCTCATCGGGTTTAAATATAGAATTTTTAATATTCAATATGTTTTAAGTAGAATGAATTTGATTGATTCTATATCTCCGTTATGACTAAATATTCTATTTCTATCAGAATATTGGAAAATTCGAAGTATGCTGAAGTCTGGACCATAAATTAGTAGGTTTACTATCCATAATCATGTATGTTATCTACTGGGCATTTTTGCTACCTGCAGTCTGCACATTCATCATAAGACAATCAGTAGTCAAAATAGTTAATGATTCTAATTCTATTCAATGTTCTATGGCCTATTACTTTACTGTGGCGGATGTCTTGCTATTATCAGAAGTCAGAAGAAAAGTGACAATAAAAACAAATACTCGAATTATCAATCAGTTCGTTGAAAATTAAATTTTCGTTATAGTTTACTAGACAAAATTTGCAGTATCGATAGCATCACAATTTTTTATGAAACATGGCTGAAAGGTAGGTGCATTTCTGATAAGTTCTTGGCATATTATATTAGAAATTACTTACTGTTAATTTTTCTGATATTTTTCTATAATAGTAATGAAAATTGGTTCGGATCTTGGTTTACTGCTGCTAAAGATAAGATAAAGGTAATCACATTTTACTATTCATCAAAACTGGAAATTAATTTATTATTGTTCTTCAGAATTCAGAAGTGCTAGGCAGTGTTCGTAAAGACTTGGAAGAGTTTGGAGGTGCTGTTACAAAAGGTGCAACAAGTGTCATATCTTCTACAGGAAGCGTGCTTGAAAAGACGCTCAGTGTGAGTAGTATTATATATAGAATAATATATTCATAAAGTTACATCTGTTACATCTAATGAGTGTTGAAAGTGAGCTGTAAAAAAGTATTAAACAAGATGTAGTTGTATTTAATCCTCCACCATTCTATAGATAGAAAATGTTAATTTGTCAATTTAAATAACATGGCAAATATCTTTTTTTAGCTTGACAGTCCTGATTCAACAGCTAGTTCTGTGAAGAAAAGTTTTAGTACATTTTTAGGTGAGAAATAGTCTAGTGGACCTGGTCATATCTTTAACTAGTCATTTCAGATCAAGTAAACACTGTCTTGAATCCAAGTCCAGATGATTCTGAGACTGAAGCTATTATGATTATTGAAGGTTCAGAAACAGTTACATTGAATAAAATACAGGTATGAATTCTACAAATTATCTGTTAACGTTCATAATAGGGTATGTAATCAGAGTGTTATAAAACTTCAACAGTTAAATACATTTCTGAAATATCAATAGAATATGATAAGTACTTCTCAATTTTGATTTACTTTACGTTTCAGCAAATTATTTACGACTTACAAAAAAATGAAAAAACTTTTACAATGGAGCCAGAAGTACATTTAAGCAAACAATATGATTGTTGGCTTGAAATTGTTGAAGATCAGGTTTCAGAAGATAGGTTAGAAAAATACTTAAAAAGCTCTGATGTTTTGAGAAAGCAATATGAAAAACTTGTTCCAGATCAAGTAGATAAAGATAGTTTTTGGAAAAGGTATATAAATATTTGACAGAATCAAACAAGGTTCAATACTTTGTTTTTAGATATTTGTTCAAGAAAGCACTCATTGAAGATGAAATTGCACGACAAGAATTACAAGAGAAAAAGGAAATCAAGGAGAATGAACTTGTGGAAGAAGGTGTAGAATGGGAAAAAGGTAAAATATTGATTATCAGAAATATAATCCTATTATAGAGTATAATTGGAAAATTAGTATTCTAAATTAATAATACATTGTTATTTGGGACTCCTTATCTATCTAAAAATTGTAAGCTACACAAAACAGGTAATGATGAAACATATATTCATTATAAAATTATATATTTGAGACATGAATACATTGATAGCGAAATCATTTAAAATTTTCAAAAAAAGGCATACAGTACAATAGAATACGTAATATCTTATTCAGAGCGGAAAAGTAGTTACATTTATTATTATTATTCTAATCAACTTACTTTTTTGTGTTTGCATTCTTTTTTAGATAATTTAATAGTGGCTGTGATTTTCCCAGTACCAATATAAGCTGTTGTTTTTATTCTGACCACTTTTGAAACTGAAATAAAACAATATATATATATATATATATATATATATATATATATATATATATATTATATATATACATATATATATTATATATATATATATATATATATATATATATATATATAGATATTATATATATTATATATATATATATATATATATATATATATATATTATATATATATATATATACATATATATATATATATATATATATATAGATATAAATATAAATATATATATATATATATATATAATATATATATATATATATATACATACATAGGCTTGCCATATTTTTGGTAGGTGAAACCGGGACACATTAATATGGGATGGCCTTACCGGAGAAGGTATTCCATACCCTCCAGTAGAGCGTGGTCCTTCTCTGGAAAATTTAAAAAAAATTAGATTTTTTTTAACCTTGCAAGTGACAGGAAGTGGGGAATTTGTTCTACACACATTTTTAAAAAAAAATTATGCAACAGAAA
The DNA here is from genome assembly GCA_030704885.1 of Cynegetis impunctata. NCBI lineage: Eukaryota > Metazoa > Arthropoda > Insecta > Coleoptera > Coccinellidae > Cynegetis > Cynegetis impunctata. Next base: position 556,876 of record JARQZK010002891.1, read on the forward strand.
TATATATTTTTTCCTTTTTAATGATAATTTTACAGAGAAAGAAGTGTTAATAAAATAAATTTTAAAATTCTTCATGAAATTGTTTGATTCAACAATTACTAAGTCTTTTATTTTTTACTACAAAAACCGAGACAAAAACCATTATGAGAATAGAATTTATTGTCAAAGTAAAAAACAATTAATAAGTTGTCAAGGTTAATCTTTGCTTTCAAAACAAAGCGCTTAATTCTCTCTGTCTGATAAAGTGATAGTGTACACCTCTACACTAGGTAGCGCCCACCCTTCTAATAGGACTGTTATAATAAAACTGCTTACAGCTATTATTCATCACTTTTTACATCTTACACTCGTTTTCCGAGACATCGATAAAACCGGACGGGACACCGGGACAAGAGCAAGATACCGGGACGTATGGCTTGACCCTCCCTCTCTCTCTCTATATATATATATATATATATATATATATATATATATATATATATATATATATATATATATATACGATGTCCCAACTAAAATAAATCCCCCTGAAATCTACGATTTCGTCCAAGTTTGGAAAGAATGCTGCAGAAAGTCAATTTTTGATTGAAGAGGGAAATCTTTTTTGTTCCATCTTAGAAACCGCGTAGTCATACCAACGTGATAATGGGGCCGCACTTTATCTTACAATTTTTCATTAATTCTCCTAGATGAAAAAAGATTTAAAATTATGTGTTACTCGACACAACCCCCGCAATTTTTTTTGAAAGAGTGGCTCTGAACGCTACGGGAATGCAGATATAACTTTGACTTTAGTCCTCCTTTACCTATTCCACCATTTTTTTTCCAAACTTGATCGAAATGTAATATTGCGGATATATATATATATATATATATATATATATATATATATATATATATATATATATATATATATATATATATCTGTGTGTGTGTGTAATATATTTTCGATTTATTCAAACAAACATTGTTAACACTGTGATATCTGCTGAGATAATCACCGACTTTGGACTAGAGGAAATTGCATGATTTTAGGTTAAAATGACTTGTTTTATTTCCAATCTAATTATCAAGTATATTCGAAGCGATTCGTTGTACACACTTGTGAATGTACTGTGTTGATGTTTTACTGTTATCTTTGCAGATAAGTGTATTACAAGGCAATAGCGGAAAAACTAAAATGATAAAATTCATTAATTAACAAACGAAGTCCACCACTACTCATATCCTTTTAAAATTGATAATTATAGGAATACAAAGATGTACCGTCTGTCATTCAGGGTTATCCTCTCTCCTTATCTATCCCGAAAAATAATATAACAGCAGAATTTATTTCCCATTATTATATCCCAATGAAAATTATCGAATGTCGTTTGAGGTCGGGAAAAAGTGTTTGCTGGAATAGTTTAAATCTAGTAAATAGATGTATAACTTTATAATATACATTTCAATATATTCAGAAGCGTGTATTGTAAAAAATCGTTTGAGATATTTTTCTCTGCAAAATTTCAGTATTACAAGGCTAATAATGATTGAATTAATAAGTTTTGTCAATGTATTTATGAGAATATTCAATATAAAAAATACTCAGAAAATATCCCCTGAGATGAATAAGTGAAACCTAATTATATACCTAATATATACCTAAATAATATTAGTCTTGATCAGACTACCCTCATCTTATTCCATGATAAAAAATATATTCTATACATTATGATGTATTAACTCTGGGTTGCAGTCCCATATTCCGGCTTAGCTATTTTTGATTAAAAGCTCGATAATAAAACACAAAAGTAGGGATACAAGAGGTTTCCGAGTGTAAACGGGTACAGTATTTGGAAAATTTTCCATCGCCAGGTACCCTAAAGAATTGTATGTCAAAGTGTTTATATTTTATTGCGAATTTATTGGTTAGGGTTGACTCCGCAAAAATTGGCATATCTAAGTGTTGCCACGATTTGAATTCTGAATAATTATTTAAGCGGACAGGACACGAGAAAGAAGCACTTCACGTACTAATATATGCGACAAAGAAGGACGCAGAATATCGACTGCGCGTGAGACAGTTTCCTAGTAGAAGAGATTGTACTGCTCATATGTGTAGAATAGCGTATAGTAGTGCAAAAGCGATAATTACGCGAATTTTCGTATTTTTCCGAAGAATTATTTATAGTAAAAAAATATCAGTACATAAAGAATATTAAAAGCTAAGCTGAGCAATGCTCATGAACAGTATAAAAGAATTAAATCAACAGGAACTTACATAAATCCCTAAAACTTTATACCGACTTGCAGGTGTCGATTATTTCGGACTTTTAGCTGGGCTTGTAAATACTTGGGTCAAGGTATTTACAAACCCAGGTAAAAGTCCCAAATAATCGACACCTGCAATATAACCAAAAAACTCAGCATTCTCATACGTAAAGGCGGTTATAGAAAAAACTTTTTCATTTTCATCGCATAGAATGTTTCGAAGTAAAAATTAATCACATAATCTCAATTTATTCTTGTAATACATTAAGTAGTATTGATGCTTAGCCTAGTCCACTTTCAGACCATCACTGCTTATATTTTTTTGTTACGAATGAATTGAAAGAATTTAAACCTAAAATTAATCACGATATGAAAATTGTTGACCACAAAAAAGTTATTTAATTGTTTAGGAACATGGATGTTGGGCAAATTTCATCATATTGAGGGTTAACTGATTTTATCAAGGAAATAAAAGAAAAGTCAATTCTTAAAAAAAACTTAATTTAATACAACATACCTGTCTTGCTGCAAATACCTGATGATACTGTTAATTTTTTGTTGTAACTGTGGATCTCATATTTGTGTGTGAATATATTTCTAGGCATGAAGCCAGTTTATTTTTTTTTCGCATTTAAATTTAAATTGGTTTACAATCTCGGGGCCAGTGTTTTTACATTGTGTTTATAAACCATTGTTTAAATCATGTATCGGCCCAATCATTCCGAAACTCCTTAGAGATGTAAAGTTAGGATTAAGAACTATTGTGATTAAATTAAAGTAGTTTCCAAAATAAAAATACATAGTCATATTCATATATATATATATATATATATATATATATATATATATATATATATATATATATATATATATATTTATATAAACAGGTATATTAGGTGTTCAGCGGAAGGGAATGACAAATTTCTTCGACTTACTGAGGATTTCGACTTAACGAGGTTCGAGTTATAGCGATTCCACTGTATATATATATATATATATATATATATATATATATATATATATATATATATATATTCTATTTTCACAACTCGTCACATGTAAGTAACTTTATAAGTGTAGTTTTGTGTGGCTTTTCCACTTCTTGCAGTTTTTGTTGATCTGTTGTGTTACTATTTGAGTTCTCTGACTTCTAGCATCCTGATGAAGGTCCCAATCTAAGGACCGAAATATAGATGTTCATGACCAATGGTTGTTTGATTTAAATCTAGCCTCCTTTTGCCGAGTGCCCAATATAACCATTTATAATATATATATATATATATATATATATATATATATATATATATATATATATATATATATATATATATACAGTGGAATCGCTATAACTCGAACCTCGTAAAGTCGAAATCCTCAGTAAGTCGAAAAAATTTGGTGAATAATGTATTAGACTACATACTATTATTATTCTCTTAAAATCGTACCTGTTTACAAAAAATTAATTTAATGATATTCAATTAAAATTTGTTTTGACGAAATAGGGGACATCACATAACATTGAGGTTATGTATGCATTATGTATAAAATATATTTTATTAGATCATCCGATGATGAAGAGATTTTTCACTATTAGATTTATCACAATTTTAGTCAAACCCAATATTTTTTACAATAAATTGATTATCATTAGCTCATCCGTTTATTATTAACCATTTAGGATTTGATGTCAATGACAAATAATAGACTCAATACATATCTAATAAAAAATTTGATTCCCTCATTGTATTTTGATTTGGCTTTCACTTAACCGTTTATGATTTGATATAAGTGGCAAATAACCTCATAGACTCAATACATATATAATTTTAAAAAATTGATCGATTCCCTCATTGTATTTTGATAGCACTTTCGCATATTCGATTTAAAAATTTATTTTTTTGAAAATCTAATTTTTTTAAAAATTGATTTTGTATATTAAGATAGATGTAATGGAGTTGATCAAATATTTTTCTAGAAGAATTTGCAGGTGACATTGAACTGACAGAGGAAGAGCAGATAAAGTTACTCGAAGAATATGAAAAAGAAACGAAAACAAAGAAAATATCTACGCCCATAAAAAAATCACCATCAAATTCTTCTCCAAATGAAAAATTATCTCTTAAAACTAAAGTAAACCAGAACACTCTCAGCAAGGATAATTCAGCAGTTAGCTTAGATACCACAAGTAGTAGCAGCAGTATAGATGATGACTGGGAGAAAGTAACTGAAGTAGAAAAGTAATTATTTGTATCTCAAGTTAGGGTTTTTTACATAACAATATGTATATTGCAGACTAAATTTTATAAATTGTTGAATGTTCTTCTATAATTATTATTTTATATAAGCGACTTTATTTTGTTACATGACTTGAAACAAAGGGAATCTTTCATCTTGAATAATCCTGATTGTGTAATAGAGTAAAAATGAAGAGATCTTTTCAAAATGTATTCACCTTCCTTTGTTGTATTTTGTGAAGTCTAGTCAATTTGTTACTATTCGGATTAAATTGTATATGTGCTTCATTTTTATTCTAAATATTCAAACTTGATCCAAGTTAATATTTAATTGTATATTATATTATATTTAGAAATATAAAATTCTTTTCTACTTAATATTTTCATTGTATAAACCAATAGACCAATATGCTGATCCCAATAGTAAACCCACCTAATCACATTAAAAACCAGCTTTGGAGGAAATATTGTATTATCTGCAATATGAAAATTTGATTCATTTAAAATGATTTTTTATTCATAAATTTGCAAAACGAATCGGTGTCACATATGACAAATGTTCTTTTTTTAATGAAAAAGGATGGGATGAATTAAAAAATTAAGAAGAAAAAATTATAAGTTCTTGAGGCTTATTTAATAAAAAGATCATGCAATCAACAGAACAGAAGCGTTATTGGGATTATCAAGATTTCTGTGGTATACTTGAGTAATATTTTTTTAATATTCTCAAATTTTAATTCTATTTCAAGAGGAGTATTTCACCAAAAACAAGATACAGTTGATTGGAGATTTTATGAAAGCAATTTCAGCTGACTTCAGTTTAAAAGCGCAATAACGGCGATTTTATCTTTCTCCGAATTAAATAAACTAGATTATTCAACTTTCTTGTCTATTCAATTTTTCCTTGGCTCAAAGTATTTATCTATAGAGGGAACAAAATTAATTTTCTGACGGTTTTATTCATTTTACTTGAGTAAATCTTATAGTCAGGTGAGTAATGAATGTTGAAATTTGGTCGACCTTCCCTGATGATTCAAATGTCAATAGAGAAGGTGGAAGCGAAGGAGTTTGTGCCTATAAACTTAATGACATTATGCAAATATTAGATGAACAAAAACTAAATTTGAATTTACTACGTTTATCATCACAAAGAAGTATTTTTGTGATAATAAACGTAGTTAATTCAAATTTAGTTTTTGTTCATCATGTTAAATTATCACGTAGTAACGACGGATTCCATCAACTATTCAAATATTAGATATTATAATTGCATAATTGAATCACTTTTTAGCAGACATCACAAAGTTAGAAATAAACAAAAAAGCTTGAGTAGCACAGCTCCGTCACTGAGGTCGTATTTTCCCTTATTACCTATTCACATATAAAAATCTCAACTCAATTTCAAGAGACTAGGGATGAGTAAATCTTTCAAATTCCGTTTTTCCCACCCTCGTCCTTCTGAATCGTTCTATGAAGCTCTCTACCCTATATACAAAGGACTTGAAAGCAGAAAAGATTATAATTGTAAATAGCCAAGAAGCAAATATTTTTATTCAGCATATACAGTGATCAAGTATCTACTTAGAAAATTAAGAAAAAAAAGTGAAACTAAAAATAAAATTTTCAATGGGTTGGAAATTTCTTTTCAATTAATCTCAAATAGTTGAATTTCTAACTCATTAATGAGAAAATTTTATGGAAAATACATAAATTAATCAAATAATTTCATATTAAATACTATAATTACATTCAAGCGACTTTAGCCAGTTTTGTTAAATGCCTGTCTAAATACAGAAGCTGTGCCGCACTTTCCAATTTAGATAATTCTTTCACGATTGGAATCATTTGGGCAGTATGATTTTGATAACCTGATCCTCCAGCCTTTCGTTTTTGTCCATACACCACTTTACCATCAAATTCATCTGCAGGTACTATCATATCTGATTCTACTTGAGTGATAGTTATGTTTAAATGTTCTTCGATATCTGCCAAGTACTGCAAAAATAGATTATTGACAACAAATATTCTCAAAAAATTATCTCATGTATGTAGATATACTATTATATTTTGAAAATAAACTATTCATCTATCAATTACAATCAATATATAATAGATAATGTAATATATCAATATTTAATAGATCAGTGATGGGCGAGTCGAGTTATCTAACTCTGGAAACTTGAGTTAGTCTTTAAACTTGGTGACTCGAATAATAATAATAATATTTATTAGCCTCAGAAAATTATCAATACAATACAGATAAAATTGAGACAAGTCAAGTTGAAATAGTTAATTCACTAAACACGGTAATCCATATACTCCTCGAAGTTATATGGTTCACAGATAAGCAAAAGCGTGTAAAGCCTCTTCTTAAATAGGCGATAGTCAACATTCTCCCTCAAATCAGCGGGAAGGGCATTAAACATCCTGATTGTCATATAATGAATATTCGTTTTTTCTGAGTGATGTAGTGTGATGAGGAAAAAAGTAAGGAAAAGTTCGACGGGTGTCATTGACATTTCTGCAATCCTTAAAGTACTGTTTCTGCTTCCGAAAAAACAAAAGTAACCTGTATATGTATAGCCCATATAACGTAAGAATATTATTTCTCCTGAAGCAGCCTCGGCATGTTTCTCTATAGCCAAGACGAAAGACCAATCTCATCGTCCACTTTTGAGCAATAAAAATGCTCTCAGCATGAGAGGAACTACCCCAAAAAATGATGCCATAAGATAACAAAGATTGAAAATTGGCATAAAATAATACTTTAAGAATATTCAAGTTTACTTGATCTCTCATCATAAATAAAGTGTATGAGACAGAGTTTAGTCTCTTCCTAAGCTGTTCAACATGAGGGTCCCATTTCAGGTGCATGTCAACAACAATTCCAAGAAACTTCACTTCTCCAGCAATCGGAATAGCGTTACTACCCTCCCCAACCATTTTTGGGAAATCATTAGTTTTAGAATCAAAAGCAAATAACACACTCTCAGTCTTCTGCAAGTTGGCCATCAGCCCGCTGTCACGACACCAGCACTTAACCTTATCCACCATAGTAGCCGAAGCCAGGACAGCAGAAGGAAGATTAGCAGACTTTATCAAGAAATTAGAGTCATCCGCATACATAATAGGTCTACACAAATCAAAAGAGCACAGTGTAGCCAAAGAATTTATGTAAACAACAAATAAGAGAGGTCCCAGTATACTCCCCTGCGGCACTCCCATTACAATATCTCTTTCATCAGAGGCGTACATAGTTCCATCCACTGTTTTGATGACTTTCTGTTTCCTATTGGTCAAGTAACTTCTCATAAGATTCAGCTGATTGTATCTAATTCCACAGATTTGCAGAGTCTCCAGTAATAGATTATGATCCACGCAGCCAAAAGCCTTCGAATTGATTATCTATAAATCCGAGTCTACTCAGGGGTCCACTGGCAGCGAGTTGCGAGCATCGAGTTGATGTGATGTACGGTATCGTTCGAACAAGGTTTTTTTTAACTCGATCAACTCCCCGCGCCGCATCGTGTCGGGCATGTAACAATCGCATCGAACTAATCGAGCCGGCTCGTCTCGGATCGTGCACATTCGAACGAATGAAAATAAACATGAGCCGCTAATTCTCCCGTCTTCGATTAGATCCATCCCAAACACGAAATCAGGTAACTCGCTCTCTCGATACTTGTCCATTTTCAAATTTTTATTACATGTTGAAATGTCTCAATATGAAATTTATCGACGGCGGGCTCATTCATTTAATACATCACATCGAGTTCAGTCAATTCTACTCTGAAGATAGAATCAAGCCCAAGTCGGAGATTCGTTCATTAAACATAAAAAACAAATGTTTCAACTCGTTGTCCGTATCTATTCACGCTATTTAGGCCAAGCTACAGAGATTTAGAGTGAGCATTTTGTGTAAAAGAAAACCAGCTCCGCCATTGTTTGTAAAATAGTTCCATATGATATAGTGATATGTTTTTCACTCGACTTTATTATTTATAACTTTGTTATTAATAATTTTATGCAAAAAATCGATGGTGATGGTGTCAATAGACTAATTGTAGAAAATGGAAAGACGAAGAAAATGAAATGTCGGATGACTCGATGAGGCCCTTAGTTTGAGAGAAAATCGGAAAAAATGCAGTTTTTTCAAAATCTCATAACTCGGTTATTTTCTGAATTGTAGCGTAGATCCTCCGGTAAGTATTAGTTATTGATATAAACTTTATTTGTGCGAAGAGCAGGAACTGTCCGATGCATAGTTTTTGATCTGTGGCCATTTGAATATTTTACTATGCAATTTTCCAGCAGACCTGAATGCGACAGGTATAGTCCGATTTCAATTTACAAAAAAGATTTTGAAAGTGGAATTCTCATAGTTCAAAACGTTCATCTTGGTTTTACATGAAAACTCTGAGAAATATGTTAAAAATAAAGCTGAACATGACGAAAAACGGACGAGCGCGTGAGAATAGTTGAAGAGTGGGGGTAGAGCAGAAGGCAAGGAGAAGCATGACATTCGAAAGCGTCGGAATTTTGAACATGACGGTAATTTCTCGGCCGTTTTTCGTCATGTTCAGCTTTATTTTTAAAATATTTCTCAGAGTTTATATGTAAAACCAGGATGAACGTTTTGAACTATGAGAATTCTACTTTCAAAATCTTTTTTGTAAATTAAAATCGAACCATACCTGTCGCATTCAGGTCTGCTGGAAAATTGCATAGTAAAATATACAAATGGTCACAGATCAAAAACAATGCATCGGACAGTTCATGCTCTTCGCACAAATGAAGTTTATATCAATAACTAATACTTACCGCAGGATCTACGTTAAATTCAATAAATAACAGTTATGAATTTTTGAAAAAACTGCATTTTTGCCGGTTTTTTCCGATTTAAATTAAGGGTCTGATCGAGTCGTCCGACCTCTCATTTTCTTCGTCTTTTCATTTTCTACAATTAATCTATTAACACCAGCACGATTACTCTGATAGTTTCAATTTTATAAGCAAGAAATTAAATAAACGCGATTTTTGCATAAAATTGTTAATAACAAAGTTATAAATAATAAAGTCGAGTGAAAAACATATCACTATATCATATGGAACTATTTTACAAACAATGGCGTAGCTGGTTTTCTTCGAACACTTTTTACATGCAAAAATCTCTGTAGCTTGGCCTAATTACGGACTGAGTCGAGTCAACTCGGTGTAGGCATATCTATTGACGCTATTACGGACTGAGTTACTGAGTCTAATCATTCACGACTCACGCTATTACGGTACGGACCGAATCGAGTCGACTCGAGTAAGTAGTTATTTCAACTCGAATTACTCGAATTGAAATAACGACTCGTCCCATCGCTAAAATTGGTAGAATAGTAATCTATTATTAATCTTAGACATGAAACAATTCATGAAATTGGTACACTTCATATGAAAAATAAACTACTCTTCATATCTCATACAAAAGGTAATAATACAAACGTTTTAGTAACTAAAACAGTGTATAAAATATAAAGACTTTTTAGGAATATTACACATACAACAAATATAAAACCTCTAAGCCTAACACCTAACGTCAACAAGTTAGTAATAAAATCTTTTTTCTCCATCAAAATCAGTACAACTGTTCCAGAAATGTAAGTATATATATATATATATATATATATATATATATATATATATATATATATATATATATATATATATATATATATATATATATATATATGTATATATATATATATATATTATATATATATATATATATATATATATATATATATATATATATACATATATATATATATATATATATATATATATATATATATATATATATATATATATATATATATATATATATATATATATATATATATATATATATATATATACATATATACAGGGTGTTCTACAAGCTCTATGACAAACTTTGACAGATGGTAGGTCACTTGATTTTAAACATTTTTTTTTAATAAACATGGGTCCGATTCGTTGTTGTCAACCAGTCAACCAGGAAGTGATAGAAAGTCACTAAGCATGTTAAACAATGCACACTTATAAAATATACACCTGCTTCAATAAAAAACGTAGGCTGATAAATAGAAATATCGGTTGTTATGACAATAATTATTGTTAGTGTCATTTTAATTATTTATTAGATATTTCATGTGAAAGTTCTAAATAAAAAATGCATTTATTCTTCACTGAGGAATATGCAGATATTGTGTTTGTATATGAGTATGCCAATGGTAACGCCAGACAAGCTGCTCAAGAATACCGACGCAGGTATCCAAATAGACATCAACCTGCCCACACGGTGTTTAGTGCATCATTTCGTAGACTTCGGGAAGAAGATAATCCTGCTCCAAAGAAGGCCATTCGCCCTACAGAAGTAAATGTACAAGAGGAAGAAAATGTGATGGATGCTGTCCTTGATAACCCTTCAAACAGTGTTCGGCGTATATCTAGTAACCTTCATGTATCACCGAATTTTGTATGGCGTGTATTGAACAGAGAAATGTTACATCTGTTTCATCGCCAAAATGTATAGGCGTTGCATGCTGGAGATTCCCCACAGCGATTAAGATTTTGTCGCTGGTTACTTCAGCAACAAGCACAAAATGATAGATTCATTTCGCTCGTCATGTGGTCTGATGAAGCGTGCTTTACTAGGGATGGCATAAATAATAATCATAATGAACATGTATGGGTGTTGCAAAATCCACATGCAATTAGACCAAGACGATTTCAGCAACGATCAAGTGTCAACGTTTGGGGTGGCATTTTCAACAATAATTTATTACCTGTGCATGTTCTAAATGATCGTTTTAATTGCAGACCTTCATAGACATTTCTTAGGACACGACCTTTTAGAGTTAATTGATGACGTACCACTTAATATTATTCAAAATATGTGGCATCAGAACGACGGTGCACCGCAACATAGGGGAAGACAAGTAGTTGCTTGGCTAAATGAACATTTCCCGAATAAATTGATAGGTCAAGGAGGTCCAATATTATGGCCACCTCGTTCACCCGATCAAAATCCTCTGGATTTTCATTTATGGGAACACATGAAGCAGCTGGTCTACCATGTTGAAATCGCTACCCATCAGCAGTTACTTGAAACAATTCAAGATGCAGCTTACTAAATAAGAAATGATCCAAATCTCATTCTTCAAGTGACCGAATCTTTAGTTCGTCGATCTGAGGCTTGCATTCAATCTGAGGGTGGACATTTCGAACAATGTTTATAGTCTTTATATTTTGTGATTATCATTTAATTTGAATTTTTATAATTAATTGTTAATAAAGGTTGAACGCTTGTATATAATACTAAATAAATAATTGCTTCGCCAAATTCGACTTCCCAAAATGCAGGCGGCCCAAGGCCGCATTTTGGCAAACTTATGAAGCCGAGATAAGGAGATCGGCCCCGAATCGTGTCGATCGCCCCCGTCCTTTCCGTAGTGCTTAGGCTACGTCTCGCCTCGATCCGAGACGCCGATTTTCGATATCGAACGTTTAAAGTTTGACGTTTCTCCGAAATTCGCGAAAACGGCTGCATTCCGGACGCTTAAGAACTATTTTCGCTTCACATGGTCTCGAATTCACGTGACCGGTTTTCGAACGAGTAATTGGAGGGCTTTCATTCGTTTCGAAAGTTACCGGGCGCGCGAGGCCCAATCGCGTCGTAGTAACGAGTTCCCGCGTACGGAATCAGCTGACTCCCTACGACGGCTAGGTATGTGACAGCTATGCGGCGGACAGTGGCGTGACACCCATCGGGGTTCGGTGATTTATATTTTCTCGAATCGGGCCGCTCACTAGTAACTTCTAAACAAAAAAGAATCGGACCCATGTTTATTGAAAAAAATATGTTCAAAATCAAGCAACCTACCTTCTGTCAAAGTTTGTCATAGAGCTTGTAGAACACCCTGTATATATATATATATATATATATATGCATATTATATGCTTCAATAAAAACATGGGCCATTAAGAGTGAATAAAAAAATTATTAAATTTGTTACTTGTGAACAACATTAACATTAAATAAATAATAAATTATATAAATAAAATAATATATGTGCTTATTTCACGCACCTGAGGTTCATTGTACCACATGCAGCAACCTTTCACATCTGTCAAATTAGTATTCCAACAGTTACGACCTCTTGTTTTACACCATTCTCCATGATACCAAACCTAAAAAGAGTTCTTTAATAACCCAATCGTTTTTTTCTTCATATACTGACCTTTTCTGGCACAGAGCTTACTAAACTCAATGCTAAACCCATTCTTTCAGCTCTACCAACACGCCCAATTCGATGGACGTAGTTTGATTTTTCATCAGGAAGAGTGACGTTTATCACTGGAAAAACAAAAAATCTTTCATAATATGTAAAAACTGAAATGTTATTAAATGCTATAATATATGTTAAAATTGATAATATTTCAAAGACTACAATATAATATTGGAAATAATAACATGAATTGCATAATACATAGTAATAATCTGACTCTATTGAACAAATTACCTCCAATTTGAAGGAAATACAACTTATATGAACAAAATTCTAGTAGTTCTTTGAATGAAGCAAAAAATATACATAGCATAAAAGTTTACTTTCTGGATTTATCAATCGAAATATTATTCATTTTCTTGGTTCCTCTCAATGCTTATTAGAAAGCAAATATTTCACAAAATCCAATTAAATTATAATGGATCATTTAGTTAATTTCAATCCACATAAAAGAAATTTCAACTATTACTCTTGAGATATAAGTGTAATATACATCACAGATTTCTCATAATACTTGTATTAAGTTTTTTAGAAAGCTCTACATGATAATTGTCATGAAAATAATATTTCAATTTTTTTACACATAATCAAAAATATAGAAGATTTATTGCAATTTCAATGTAACAGCCATCTTCAGTGAATCAACAAAACTTTATCAAATTAATTTTTTTAAAAATTATATTAGAGTGAGTTTTTTTGACATATAAATTGTCCGAAAAATTTGACGTAATTGAAAGTTTGATGTGCCAAAACATAAGAGCATAACTTGTTTTACTTAAGAGCAATAATAGAAAAAACGAAAAATGTAAAGCTTTAATTTGAAAGGCCATTTCAGTGTCACCTAAAATCTTGATAATGCATAACGATTAATATTTTTCTATATTTAACAACCGAAGAGAATCTTTTTTCTATATCTAGTAGCAGCTAATATGAAGAGTGAACTACTATGAAATACTTTGTAATTTGAATAATATTCCAATTTACTTAAATAAATTAAATTAAAACAAGGATAAAAGACAACACTTTACAATTGACCAATTATCATTTATAAAATCTATATTTCTTATTATAACAAAAAAATTATCTTCTGCATGTTTCGCCATTAAAACGGTTTCTAGAGAGCTTTCAATTTCTGCTGGGTTGTCGACATACTTTTCTTTATTCGAATCACACCTTCGTTATGGTTTGCCATATTGGGGTTCATGCAGCCTCTTCCACTTTGAGTCTGTTTTCAGATTGCAAAAGAGAGCAGTTCGTTATATGTTCGATCTGAGCAGAAGGACACATTGCGAATTCTACTTTAAAAAATTCAAAATTCTAACTCTTCCTTCACTATTCATATTCGAATCCGTCTGTTTGGTTCGCAAACACATTCATAACTTTTCAGAAAGACCAAATCATAGATATCCCACAAAAAATTCAGATACCGATATTTATTTAATAACGCCCACCTCCGTCTTAACAAAAAACTCCTTCACCTACAATGCCGGAAAGTTATACAATCATCTACCATTGGAGCTAAAATCCTTGAGTACGTACAAAAAGTTCTGAAGTTCAACTAAGGCTTTACTTTTGGAGAGACCATTTTACTCAGTGGCAGAATTTTATTCTGTAACTGAATTTCACAATGTAACATAGACCCTTGAGATCCACATTTAGTAGCAACATATATTATTGTTTTGTTTTTTTTGTAATATACAAAATTTTATATCTGTAAAATAAGTTTAGTTGACAAATATGTTGATTCTTAACATATGTTTATACATAATCGACTGATAAATGTTTTTCTATTTTGTTCTTCTATTTAATAGATTCTTGTTTTGTTCAATGATTGAAAGTGTGTTTTGTTTAATTAGTTATCATTGTTAAATTTTATTTTCAATTTTTTATAGGTATGTGCTTTGTCGACAAAATTTTGTAATTTTATAGGACAATAAAGCTGTTTCTCTCCCTCTCTCTCTGTTAGGAATTTTTGAATGAGCTGCTCCAAATTTCACCGAATTATAGTCAGTATGAAATACTATTGGAATAGATTAAACTGATATGTGATATTTCTTGAAGTTTATTATATAGTAGGCTAAAAGATCATAATTATTCTAATAAGTACTAATCTCTATCTGGTGTAAAACTTTACTAATAGCAGAATTTTTATGATTAAATATGGCAATAACATAAATATATCAACAAAAAAATTTTGTTCTGAAAATTTCTTTATTGAGATACCTGATAGCAATTTATTTTGTCGATCAAAATTCATATAATTACATTGAATGTTTTGTACAAATTGCACCTACTAAGTAGGTTATATATTCTATTATCAATTGTTTTGAAGTACCAGATTGAAATATTTTTCCATACCATTTCACTACTATATATAGTACTCGTATGGTAATTCATGAATGATGATGACCAACTGTTAACAAACACGCTGAATTAATTTATTATTAGTATTTTTATCAAATCTTTTTTAAACTTTAATATTAATTATGTATACCACTGCAAACTAACCCTGCCATTTGTATTCTTAAAATGAACAATAAACTGAATAGTGAAATTTTTGTAACTCACTAAATGGCAATCCTGTGATATCTAATCCTCTGGCGGCCACATCAGTGCAAATCAAGAATTTCACTTCTTGTCTTTTGAATTTTTCCAAATTTCCTTTCCTTTCTTGCGGCTTCCTATCTCCATGCAGACAAACGCATGAATATTTAGATTTATCAAGACTTTTGAAATATCTTTCCAAATTGTCACAGTCCAATTTTGTTCTGCAAAATATGATGGCCCTATCCATTTTGTGAACATCTATCGCACGAACGCAGTAATCTCCTTTTAGAAGTTTTACAGCTTCGCTCATAGTTTCTGCACTGTTGTTTCCAGGTCGTACGCCATCATTTGCATGCACAGCATCGGTCTGAATGCGACGACGTAAATTGTGCCAGCTGCGGTCTTGCTGTGGATCTATTTTCACTATAACATGATGGACAGTGTCAGGAACAGCATCTTCACCTTTCAAATCTACCCAAGTTGGAAAATACATTAACTTTTCCTTAAAGAGAGAAAAATTTTACTTTAGACCTAATATAAAGAACATTTGAATTCATACATATTCATTTAGATTAGTGAACTCTTCTGAACAACCAAGATTATGTCCTCAAGGGATATTCGAAGACCTTTTTTTGGAGAAACACAAAAGGAATAGTATTTCAATACACTATGCTGACAATATAATTGAGTTTATCTCGAACACTAAATGATGTATTTCATCCATTCACAGCTAGTAACCGAATATTCGATTTTAAAAATCTGAATAAATATTAAGGCAATGTATAAAACTAACCATTCCATAAATATATCGTTCGAACTTTTTCAGGTTATGTATTCGCTGGAATTTTATTGAAATATTTTATATATATATATATATATATATATATATATATATATATATATATATATATATATATATATATATATATATAATATATATATATATATATATATATATATATATATAATATATATATATATATATATATATATATATATATATATAAGATATATATATATATATATATATATATATATATATATAAACCTGAAAAGTTCGAACGATATATTTATGGAATGGTTAGTTTTATACATTGCCTAATTATAATATATATATATATATATATATATATATATATATATATATATATTTATTCGAATTGTTGTTGCCTGTGAACTATTTCTAATCTTTTGATAATTATTAGCAATAACAGGCTTGTTGAATCTTAAAAAACTCGATTTCATTGAAAAGTTGACGTTTCGCCACGACATTCATGGCTTTATCAAAACTTTTGAGAAAAAATTGAAATTTCTTTGACATTTATTGATTTGAAAAATTTCTATAGAAACAGACTACTGTTTCACTAAAATTTTTTTCGGCTGTGGCCGTACTTTGTTATTTATTACGTGCTATTCAGTCCAATATTAACATTCAAATTTGTTATTATTAGATGGTAAGGGAAACCACAGAAACCTTTACCCACGTAATGTTCGAAATAGGTCCAAATTATTTTGATTTTGAAGAGTCAAAGAATAATAATATAGGGTACTATTTATCTTTTCTTCAAAAATTTCTCATTGCGGCTGTGGCCGTCTTCAGTTATTAATTACGTGCTATTCAGTCCAATATCAACAGACAGGTCCGTTGATATTAAAGACAACAATCAAATATTTTAAACCTATTTTGTACATTACGTGGGTGAAGGTTTCTGTGGTTCCCTTCCCATCTAATATCAACGGACCTGTCTGTTGATATTGGACTGAATAGCACGTAATTAATAACTGAAGACGGCCACAGCCGCAATGAGAAATTTTTGAAGAAAAGATAAATAGTACCCTATATTATTATTCTTTGACTCTTCAAAATCAAAATAATTTGGACCTATTTCGAACATTACGTGGGTAAAGGTTTCTGTGGTTTCCCTTACCATCTAATAATAACAAATTTGAATGTTAATATTGGACTGAATAGCACGTAATAAATAACAAAGTACGGCCACAGCCGAAAATTTTTTTAGTGAAACAGTAGCCTGTTTCTATAGAAATTTTTCAAATCAATAAATGTCAAAGAAATTTCAATTTTTTCTCAAAAGTTTTGATAAAGCCATGAATGTCGTGGCGAAACGTCAACTTTTCAATAAAATCGAGTTTTTTAAGATTCAACAAGCCTGTTATTGCTAATAATTATCAAAAGATTATATATATATATATATATATATATATATATATATATATATATATATATATATATATATATAAATATATATATTTAATATATTATATATATATATATATATATATATATATATATATATATATATATATATATATATATATATATATATATATATATATATATATATATAATTTGGACTAAAATTGAATTGTTCAGGTATTAACGTGATTTTCTTGGCAAGAATCAATCATTCTCATTTTAAAAATAGTCCCAAGTGCTCTTTTTTGAGGTCTTGCAATAATGACTATAGTAGTCGCACAGCCATAGAACATACTCCTGTATCGAATCGTAGTACCGATTCAGCACTCCCAATGAATCGCAAACTGAACTTAGTTTCTTGCATATTTCTTCAATATTCTTATTCCATTTCAAACTTTCATCCATCCAAACTCCAAATACCATAGATAACGATCAAATAGAAAATACGTCTAACATGAAATATCTTGGGGTAATACTGGATTCCCAACTAAACTTTTCTCTCCATGTGGAATATATTAGTAGAAAAATTGGGAAAAAGATTGGGTTTTTTAAAAGGATAGCTGAAAATCTCAGTCACTGGAGTCGCCTTCTTATTTATAATACCATAATATACCCACATTTTAATTATTATATTGTTTCTCATTATTACTATCATGTGGAAAGGCGGATGTACGGAGGCTCCAGTTGCTTCAAAACAGGGCAATGCGAGTAATATTATGCGGTACTCGTTATACCCCAGTTAATTTAATGCTTAAAACACTGGGATGGCTATCGATAAAGCAAAGCATAGAAATGTGTAGTGTTTTGTTTATTTTTAAACTAAAAAATAAATTGTTGCCAGAATATTTGCAGGAATACTTAGTTGCTAGATCTGAAAGGCACCTGATTAATTTGAGATAACGCGACCTTTTTGATATTGAGTTTGCTAGAACAACTCACATGCAGAAATATCTTTTCAGCGATGGTTTGAGACTATTCAACGCATTGCCCTTGGAAATAAAAAATTCACAATCTGTCAGGTTATTCATACGTAGAATTAAGAGGTGGTACTTGGGAGAATAAACAGATTATGTTAATGATGCTATTACCATTGTTTTTTTTTATGAGAGAGTTAACTCGTATTCTGTTGTTGTTAATGAGTAGCTTTGTAGCTAATGATAATGATAATAAATAAATAAATAAATAAATAAATAAATAAATAAATAAATAAAATAAATAAAAGAAACCTAACTTATTTTTCCAGTATTAGGTTTCCACCTACTATTTATTATTGATCAAAGCCTGAATAAGAACTTTTGAATAGAGAGGCCTTAGTTAGCTCTGCATTCATGTGATAATTTTGCATGACGGCGTGTTTTCTAAAAACTGTTCATTTTCATATCTTGGAGAAAAACCCTGACTCCGAAGGTGGAAGCTTGATTAAAAAAAATATGAAAATTACTGAATGTAAGACAACACGCTCGAATGCAAAATTATCTGATTATGCTGATGCACAAGTTTAATTTGGAGGAATATTTCTCGAATAGAGACATGGAATTGCAATAGATACATACGATGCAATTATTGCATTGCTCTTTCAGTTTCTAAAGTGCAATTACCGCTGTAATTCATCGATAATTGCACTCCTCTTATGCGATTTTTTTATACATGAGGGAAATATTCTATAAAGGCTCTTAAACTTCCCGGAAGCAAAGTTTTATGATATGTCTCAGACCCTTCCTCCTTAAATTGAGTTGACGCAGTACAATTTTCAGACTATTCAAGACTAATGACTTTGTGATCTGACAAAGGATTTAGATTTCTTGGATATTATATTTGCTATAGAATACCAGAAAGACATCTTACAAAATAGAATGAGGAAATAGTCGAGTATCTTGAAGAAATAGTTAATTAAATCATGAAAAACATACTAGTCGACCATGGTCAATTTCATACATTACATAAAGTGAACAAGGAAAATTCATTAATAATTTAAAAAATTATCAAACAACTTTCCAAGGAAGCTGGTTATACGTATTCAGCAACGCAAAATCTGCATACAGCTGTTTCGATCTTATTAGATCTCATCAGTGCAGCTTATTTGACTCGGAGTGAATTAACAAATCTCTAGTATGTTTTTCATGATTTGATTGTTGTATTTTGCGTATTAAGCGACTAGAATATTCGGAGCGCGCTCTCGTGAGTATATCCAAAGGTTTTAAATCACTATGTTAGTGTGCCTTGGAATCATATACACCTCTGTTGTAGAGTAGATATCTTCATATCAGGAGGTACGTGTTTAAGCGACGAATTTCTGCATTTTCAGTCGAAGCGGTGAATTGTTGTTTCCCAATATCTTTGGTGGGATGGCGCTCTGGATTGTTATCCAGCCAGTGTTACTGACCACGATTTGTATTGGGGAACAATTAGAGATTTGTTAATTCACTCCGAGTCAAATAAGCTGCACTGATGAGATCTAATAAGATCGAAACAGCTGTATGCAGATTTTGCGTTGCTGAATACGTATAACCAGCTTCCTTGGAAAGTTGTTTGATAATTTTTTAAATTATTAAAGAATTTTCCTTGTTCACTTTATGTAAATAGTTAATCAAAAATTCAGCACAAAACTGAGAGCTTAGTATAGGAATTCTCATAGTGAGATATAAGCCAAAATTTAAAATAAGTATGCAGCATGCAGAGTAACTTAGGAAAATTCAACCTTGGTTTACCAAGGTTTTTCTTTTTCCAAAATAGAATATATAACAAATGTAGAAAGGTTATTATGTTGAATATTTAATTGATATTATAAATGTTATATAACCACATTGTTCATAGTGTATCAATTGATGAATTTCTAATCAATTAAAATTAATTGACAGTCACTTTTCAATACTTTATATGAGTTTATATAAATTTTATATAAGCTGATAAGTCATATGCAATTGAGAAAATGTTATGTTTATGGCCATATCACGCTGAAAATTTCTGTAGTTATCCAATTACAGAATAAACATAATGTGGCCACATTTAGTACTTGGTTAGGTCTCAAAAAGTGTTTTTATATATTCCAGCACATCCATTGCATGTGTGTATTTGATAAATAAAGGAAAATAATGAAAAAAAAATCTACTTCTTCACTTACTGCCATTTTTTTGACTTCAAAAGCATGCAGTGTGGCACTACAAACTATCATTTGAAGTCTTCTACCATCTCCAGTAATCTTAGGCATTTGTCTATGTAGCCTCTCTATTAGATCAGTATAGCCTTGTTTTAACAAGCCATCAGCTTCATCAAGAATAAAGAAACGGCAGCTTCCCAAGGATAAATAACCTTGAAAATTAAAGTTTGTTATAGAAATGAAATCAATATGAAAAAATTATTTTGAATCGAAGTAACCTTTACGTGATGGAAATTTATATTTGGTAACTAAATCTGATGAAGACACTATGTTGTCGAAACAATTGTCATTTAATTGTAAATATATTGGAAATTAAGTTTAAATAAACATGTCCTTATTTCTGAAAACATTATTAATGAAATTTGGAACTTACCTCCCTGAATGAGATCTTCTAATCTGCCTGGAGTGCCAACAATAATATTGGCACCAACATTCTGTAGCTGTGAAATTTGTTCTTTCACATTAATTCCACCAATTACTAGAAGTTCTTTAATTTTAGGATTATCAAGGTATTTTTTAAATTTTTTGATTTGGTCACAGGTTTGTTCGGCCAATTCTCTACTTGGCTGAAAATATCATATGTATTCAAATTATATTTACAAAAATTTCACTCTTTTACCTCTATAATAATTGCTTGTGGTGCATTCTTTGAAATAGTAGGATTATTAGTATCTGAAGAATCTTCATTTGTATTTGAAACAGTTTCAGGGTCACTAGCTTCACAAATTGGTTTGTAACCTTGAGGTAATGGGTATTTAAAGTCAGTAACTCCAAAGTTGAAAGCCATTTCAGCATTCTGAAAGAAATATTAAAATAAAAATTTCCGAGAATACATGTACAAACATTGGACACATATTCTTTTCAAAAATTAATATTTGAAATGATTATGTGATTAAAATATCAAAAAATTTTTGATAGCAAACTATATATAACTGAGGCTTGATAATCACATTCCGGAACAAATTTTAATACAATTTGAGTCATTCTATAAAAACTATAGTAATATCTAATTAGTTATGTTTAAAGATCATTATCAAGAATGCAATAATAGTATTGATTTTCTAATAAGATAAAAATCCAAATTATTTTTCAAGATTAATATAATTTTTGTGGAAAAAATCAATTCTTTAGATATTGTTGTATAAAATATTCATAATAATTGTGTTTCCTTATGCAAAAGGATAGTCATTTTTCACAGAGTAAATAATAACACTGAATAATCATTATTCACTAGTGTAGAGTTTCCAGAATATGCAATATAGAACTATTAGTAGATAATAAGCCACAAAATCAACTTGACAAACTAAAAATTATTTGAAAAAAATTATTTTTAATGTATCAGTACTGCAATAACAATTCATGTTAAAAGTAGTCATGGACAAAGTCAATAGTAGTCATGGACAAAGTATGGTATTCTACTCACATATAATGAGCTATTCTTCATTCAGGTTTATCTTATCACTTACTACACTTGTGACATAAACTTAACATTAATGAATAATAGCCCTCATTATATGCTTGTTAAATAATATAATATTTCAATATTTATTTATTATAAAACACTGACTGGTGACTTAGTCCAATATTTCATTCACCTTAAGTACAACTGCTGGAAAAATAGGTGAATTCAAAATCTGTTTATTTATAGTGAAAGCTTGTCCCAGATCGACACCATTTTTTAGAAATTTGATTGTTCCATTATCCTTGTCTAATAAACATGTTATAACATCCCCTTTCCCAAATGCTTCTCCATAATTATCAAACTGTTTATTATTGGATTTTTTTCCGGTGCCACCAAATCCAAATCCAAATCTATTACAAAAATATCAATACATTATTACATGTTCAACCATAATATCTAGTGTGGTGAAAAGTACTTGTGATCAAATGAATGAACAACCTGTCAGTTCCCAAATCTAAATTTGCTTGTAGGGTAGACCATCCTACTCTACATAATCCTTCATCAGTTACAATTGCTTCAAAGCCCCATTTTCCCGATTTAACACCAGTAGTACAACGAGTACCATGCCATTCTTTCTGTTCTCTAGATTGTACTCTCAATCCTCCAGGGGCCACTGCTAAGGCATGACCTCTATCGAACATAGACAACGTCCAAGGAATTGCTGAAAACAGAAATAATTTCCTAAATGGAAGTTTCATTTACTTGACAAATATTCAATTAATACATACATGTTCGAGATGAACCCAAATTTGTACTACTCTCCATTTCTTTGAGAGTTTCCCAAACGATCTGTATAACTGGAAGGCAGAACGCAGCTGTCTTTCCACTTCCAGTTTCAGCTGCCATAAGAACATCTCCACCTCCAAGAACTAAGGGAATTCCTTCTGCTTGGATATCTGTTGGCAACCTAAAATTATGGAAATGTGATTTAATATATAAATTGTGTATTTTTTCCTTGATATTACTATACCCCGTTTTTTACTTACATCCAATCAAGTTCTTCAAGTGCCTTGGCAATTTCAGGAAGAACCCCAAATTCTGGAAATTAACAAAAAACATAAATCCTAATTTTGAAAAGTTTCCTAGTATTGGAAACGATAATTTACCTTCAAAAGCAGTCATACTTGTAAACTTGTTGTTATATTACAGCCAGACAATAGAAATAATTAAATAAGATATTTATTATTGATATCCGGCAAAACAAGGATTCCACGGATCAACACCTCCTACCATACCATTGACGTTTTAAAACTTACACAAGACACGGCGGTCTGTAATTGACAGAAAATTTAAAACATTATTCTGTGTTTATGTCGTGTTCCAAAAGTTGCTTCGGTTTCAAGTGTTTCCTTCACATGCCGTATGGATTTTTGTAAGCATGAATTGCATTATGTTCAATAACACACTACAGTAAAGGCATGAAGCATATTCTCTGTGCTGAAAACTGAAAATCATTTTATATATTTTATCAGAAAATGATGTGATCAGAAAGTGCAGGTATTCCTTTGGTCAGTGTCATTTGCGTGTCGGCTAGTGGAACAAAAAACTTAGAGGTCTTTGTGTGCGTTAGGCGGAACGCACTCAATAGAAGTCACCTTTATTTGAACCGGGTCTGTTAGCGATAAGTTGAACGCTCCCCTTCAGGATATACTCTTTCTACTCTCTATTCAGTAAGTAATCCATTATAAAACTAATTTGTGGGGGAAAGTACGGTTTACCCCCTATGGCAGTAAGTTAGATACACTGTATGAATGTCAGATTCAAAATTGTGTCCATTGACAGGACTGAATAATTTTCAAACATATGTTTTTTCAATCTCAGTTGGATTGCTCAAATCATATAACTAAAAAAAATTGTTTTTCAATGTGAGAAAACTAGAGTAGAAAAATACAGAACTCGGGAGACAAGTGTTCTTTCCATTCCCAGACTATTTTTCCAGATCTCACTGCCGATCAGTCGGAAACTAAGTCCTCAACTGGTAAAAATCACTCGCCTCTTTGCAGTGTAAATAACTATTGCAACATATTGCATAAATTTCCTTACCTGTAGAAAAATTAAAACCTGCTCTCTGTTGGTACCATATGAATCTGTGTGGAACATTCTTCTTTTCCTCTTTAAAGCTAACATTTAAAAATCAGTTAGAATCTTAATCATTTATGTTTTCGGGAAACTTAGAAACAGAACATTATAATTTTTTGTGATTGTGGATAAAGACAATAACAAACTATTAGAAGAAATTACGATAAATGAGGTAAAACAAGTGTTAAATTAATATCAATGTTGAAAACTTTTCTTAGGAATTTTACTTTATATTCTTGGAAGAGGTAGAGCAGATTTAGAACGTGTTTCACCGGTCACTGTACTCAATAGCGTTAGAAGTTAACTAACAATACATTTCAGAATTCTTAAATATCACTCTAGATTTCAGTAAAATTCTTTCAGTCTAGTTACAAACTTCGATTTTGTAAGAAAAGGTGTTATATATGTATGTAGTTGCAAATATTTCTTACATTCTTTTTGGGTTTATCAAGTTTTGCTACAAATTTGGTTTCACTTAGAATGTACAGAAGATAAGTAAATCATATAAGTTCAAATGTAGTATAAAATAAGTAAAATTTAGTTAGGTCTTAAAAATAGGATTTGTAATCCAATCATATTTGCGATTCATCTGATTTAATTCTAATAGAGTTATAAGACTAACTATGTTGTGGAAGTTTGTAATCTTTAGGTTTTATAAAATTTCAAAAATGATCTATAACCCTTTAATCTGGTAATAATTATGTTAATGTTGATAACTAACCCTTTTATTACCAATAAAGGATTTTCACTTTCACAAAACGAGAAAACAAATTAAAAAATACAGTAATGAAACAGTTTATTTGTAATGTAGAATCCAAAAATTATTTGACAAGCAGAATTGAGATTACACCAATTGAAAACTTTACAGAGCCAGAGTGTTAAGAATGAGTTTAATGATTATGGCTATTCATGCAGAACAGAATGAACTAAAGAGGAAATTGGTATTCTAATTTATTTCCATAATCGAGTCCGGATTCGACTGTCCTGCTTCCGCTCAAAGATATTAATAAAACTATACGTTAATTCAAATAAAGGCGAACTCATATCTAACCTGACTCGGCGTCAGTAATGTTCTCACGATTTCAATAGTAATTACAAAAATGTCAAAACCATCCAAATATTCGTTTTAATTTCTGTGAATAAATATAAATTCACTTTTACAGATCTATCAAATCGACTAAAAAATAGTTATTTATTATACAAGGGAAAAAAAGTATTAGATTTCAGCTCGAGGTCGGGAGACAAAAAAGCGAGAGCTAAAATCTAATATTTTTTCCCGTGTATAATACATCATTTTTTTCTGTGACGGGGAAAACGACGATTAAATATCGACAATACATATTGTTATAATATATTCAAGTCAGAAAATTATAGATGCGAAATTTGAATTTTTAAAATGGAAGGCTGTTGTACTTTCAGCGACAATTAGACCTGCGTTGCTAAGGAATCCTTTGAAGTAAACAAATATCTGTCAATTTAATTCTATTGATTTGATTTAAAAATTGCGAACTTAGTAGTTGTTTAGTAGTTATTTTGAATAATATAAAGCGAAACAAATGTCTGATTCCGAGTTTTTTCTGACTCCACCGTCATCAAACTAACTACATTTCTGAAACAAAATGGGAAAGGTTACACGCCCAAGAAAGCTGCGATTTTTAGGAGTACATAAATTAATAGGTTGTTGTTGTATTTGGAATTGCAGGAGCTTGTCGAATTTGTGAAATCAGCCAGGTAACATTAGATGATATTGAAGATTCGGAAACGTTATTAATTGTGAAACTCAAGCAAACAAAGAATGAAGTAAGCAGGAGATTTGTAGTTACCTACTGAAGAGTATAATTTCGACACAAGAAAATTCCATTGTTGTACCGAATAGTTCAAGGAACATGTCATACATGCAATGCACATTTAATAATTGTACTTTTCATATAAAGGAAATGTAACTTTTGTATAGTAAAATATTCTGAAATTAAATATCTACCTTTACTTATGTGTATTGATATCCGGGAAAAAAGTACTCACTTTTTTCCCGGGGAAAAAAGTAATTTCAAAAAGTGATATTTCTTTACCTGTCATCAGAGATAAAATGTCAAACTTTTTTCCCGTCACAGAAAAAATAAACTTTTTAATGTGTTTCATTTTCTTATATAACAAACAATAAAGTCTTTTGTCTGTTTGACTTCCTTATAACAATCTAGAATCCATTCGGAAGATGGGAATTTAGCCTCGAATGGCTGGGGATCTGTATGTCTACCTTCTCCATATAATGGCCCTATAATGATAACTAAATGTCCGGTATAATTTCTTACATAATCTTCAAAAGCAGGTCCATTATTAAAGTAGCAAAATAAAAGTGCATACTGAGGATTCAATACTTCCTTTTCAAGGGGAAATGTAGGGAATTTCAGTTGAATAAAAGGAGGGCAGGAGTATTTACTTTTCCACCATTCTTCATTTACTTCGAAACCTTCTACTTGCATATCTGGAATATATAGAGTCGGTTATATAACAGTTGAAGGAATCTGTCGTTCCTACGTGATAGTTTATCATAAGGAACAAAAACAAAAATTTTACTATGTTTATTACTTATCACAAAATAGTTTGAAAATATAAACTGCTATTGCAATTTCGGTCATAAGACCATAATCAGGCAGATTCAATTTAGATCTAAATAGGAATTGTCAACATGAAAGGTACTGTATTTAATAGGAAAGGGCTTTCGACATATTTCGAGTTATGAACTCATTATCAAGACTAACTACAGAAGAGTTTTACAACCTAATTTTATAAAACAGACAATAGCAAAGCTGATACCTGAAAATAAATTTGTTTGTTCACAAGGTGTAATTAACTATGTTATGGACGATACTTATTTCAAGAATTTCAAGGTCAAGACGCTTTCCTTTATCACCTCCTGAATTCAACACTTGGGTTTTGTTGAAATCCACAAAATCATTAAATTTGATACAATGTTCGGAGAAGTCTGTGGTGTTTTTGTTTTGTAAAATTGACATTTTGTGTCCATCAACACGAATGTTTCTATTCCTTCCTGTTAGTCTAATATAGAAAGCAGGACATTCGTCGCAAAATATTTTGTAAACACCACTGTTTTATCCGATGTTTGTCTTTTCCTTATTATTAACCAGGAATGACTTGAAGTTTCTTTCATTTGTACAAATGGTTTTTACGTTATTATTCGATAATCTGTTACAAATTTTGTTACTCACATTCGGCAGATAATTTATTGGGTATTTTTGTTCTTCATTAATAGTTGACGTGGGGTGTATTGAATGCAACAGATTTATTAGTCGTTTTTTCCTTATGAACTTATCGATAATACTTTTATCGTAACCGTTATTGGTGGCTAATAAGTTTATTGTATTACCTTCGATTTTTCCGATAATGAAATAGTGAACAACCTATGTAGGAAAGAAAAATGCACTGAGTTTTATTTTGATTTGTTGGTTACTGTCGCTGTGAATCTGAAGTATCTGTAAAGGTTTGTTTTCTATAAATGTTGAAAGTGAGAGAATTCTCATTCCTAGTAATCTGAATGTCTAAGAAATTCAAGGTGCCTTTTTCGTGTTTTACCTATTTTCTAAATTGACTCGAGTTGTAGAAAGTGTTTAAATATTGAAGAAAATTATCTAACTGTCTGTCTTTACCGGTCTAAATAAGAAAAATATAATCTACATACCGCCTCCATAATGAAACCTTAGTAATTAAATTATTATCAGAATTGAATATTCTTTTTATCTTCATGAAAATTTCACTGAACAAGGCCGATAACGTTGATCCCATAGGCACATCTTCTTGATTGTATAATATATTATTATTTTTGAAATAACTCTGTTTTAAACATAAGTTTAACGCAGACAATGTTTCGTTGACTGCCTGGGTTGTTAAATTCGGGTTCATCTCTAGATATCGCCTAACAATATTTTCAACTTCTTCAGTTGACGTGGAAAGAAATAAGTTGATAACGACAAATGAAATTAATTCAGCATTTAAAGGACCCTTGATATTCTTAAAATGATTAACTAACTGATTAGAATTTTTAATGCTGAACTGAGGTAGGTAATTTCAAATACTGACATTTATACGCAGGAGCGTTAATATAAGATACGATTGGACGCATCGGGCAATCAATTTTATGTATTTTTGGTAAAGTAAATAAAACTGAGATGTATGGATTGATGGAAGTTAAGAAAATAGTGTTGATATCTGAAAATAGGGATTTAATATCCTTTCGTTTTGTTTTTTTTTAGTAGGATCTATTTTGAGTTTTGAGAATTTATCTGTACTTATTAAAAAGGATTTCAGATTTTTTAATGTAGGTATTTTAATCTATGATAAGTCTTGATAATGAGTTCATAACTCGAAACATGTCGACTGTTCTTTATTGTTGAGTACAGTATACCCACCTAATTATTTTTTTAAATAAACTTTATTGTTTGAGTTTGAAAATTTCTAATGATTCTTAGCAATAATTTAAATATTTTGTGATGATAAACATATAGTGCGACATCCGGTATAACAAATATATACCCTCATTTGTTATTTAATGATATAATAAAGATGAATAAAAACAAAACTTGAATTTACTACATTTATTAATACAAAAATACTTTGAAAAATATATTATAACACTGCGATTGCAATTTCAGTCACTAGAACATCATCGGGCAGATTGAGTTCTTAACTTAAAATGTTTAATTAAAATTTTTTTGATCAACTTTGTTATTTGTGAAAGTTGAGCATCAGCGTAGAGAACCGAAGGAATTGACAAAATGAAGGTTGCCTACTTCCCCATCTACGCACCTATGGTGTTTCCAAGCATAAACTATGGTAAGTAAGCGATATTAATATACCCTAATAAGTTATTTAATCTAATTACAAATCAAATGAAAGCTTTTTTTCGCAATCTAACCGTATAAGGTTGCCTTATCAAAAAGTTGGTTGAATCCATGGGTTGCCTAGATTTAAGATCCATAAAGCAAGTTTTGAAACATATTTTCAATAATGTGGATCAAAAAGAAGAGTGTCGTAATAAAGCTTACGGACTAGCAATGCGATCCACAGTTTCAGATATTAATGCAAGAGCCGAAGACCTGACCGGCTGTGAAGAATACCAGCAACAGACAACAGAGCGAATCAAACGAAATACAAAGTACGCCCATTTCAGCTGCTCTACTACACTCGACGGCTTTGTCGAAAATCAAACACCTGGACAACGTCTTGAACTTCAGGGCCCTGTAACACAAGCCGTACAAGTCCTACAATTGATGTTAGAATATATTTTACACTTGTAACTTTTGCATAACACAACCCTTCTTGTAATTACCCGTACGGCACCAGTAATTACGGAAGAATCAACAAATCAACAAAAGACATTAATTGCCATGCATTGGTTAGGAAATGGAGGTCAGTATCATGGTGTTTGCGATATGCATGGGGTATCAAAAACAATTTGTTTTGAAGGCATTTTACTGAGACGTCTACTTGAATAACCTAACCACTATCCCAAGCGTGTCATGACAAGTCTGCATCGAGTAGGAATAATATTTTCATTAAATATGTAGCTACATATGTACAAAATTATTTACTTTCTACAATTGTAGCCATTCGCATTGTGATATGGAATTAAGTAGGACTTGTAGTTACAGGCAGATCACTTGTAACTTGTAGACTTGTTACAATTGTATGATTTTTGTTACAGGCCCCTGTGTTTATTGTCATTATTGATAACGTACTGTATGCTTTAACTAATAGTCCAGTCAATGACCATTTTCCCGTGTATTTATCCGAAACAGCACCGATTTTCATAAAAAATTGGATTTAGGTTCTACTTACCATCTATTTCAAAGTCTACCATGTGGCGGGGGTTGCTTTTTCCCTGGGGGTGGTTCAAACCCCTTCTTGGGAGTGAAAAATTTTTCATTGAAAATAAGTGCAGATATCGATACATCAACTTATTCTAAACAACTTTTGTTCCATGAAGTTTTTTCTGAAAGTGAATACTTTTCCTCATATTCGCGGGTGAAATTGATGCTAAAAAAACACGTTTTCAGATTTTTTTCTCGAATAACTGGAAAAATATGCATTAAATCGAAAAAAATGTGAAAAGCAAATTTATAGCTTATAGAAAACCAAAGAAAACTGTGTATTTATGATGTATGCAGGCTCAATACAAACGGAATTAATGCTTGTTGAAGTTTGACTGGTATTTTCAATCGCCAAAATGGAAAGTTTCTACGAACAATAACCAAAAACCAATGCATTTTTCGGGAAAAACTAATGAGACTTTTTTTTTAAGTACTTTAAAAAATCTTTATTTTTATTTCTTATGAAAGTTCCTAGCATCAAAACTAAGCGAGTTATGAAGAGAAAAATGTCGATTCCTATTTATTCGTTGGAAAAAAATAGTTAAAATCTCACTCTCTGTTCCACTCCATTAGAAAAAAATTGTTGCCACTTTACAATTCACTTCATTTATGTTTTTATTATACGTTCTGAGTGTTTAACCAGTTTAAAGTACTTCTTCTAGAAAAAAATTGAGTTTGAAGGGAGAAAAAAATATTCGTAATTTAGCGAAAAATCGCTTTTACTTCAAAATAACTCAAAAACTGTTAATGATAAGCAAAATTTTGTTGAGTACGAAATTGTAGGTTTTTCTTATTGAAAAATTTTGGTCTTTAATTTTTTTCTGTAGGATAAAAATTGTGTAGGATATGGCCATTTAAAGCTTGCGTGTGTTCGCGCAAAGTACCTTTCTTGAGCCCATTTAGCATGAACGTTTCAAAAAATAAAATCTGAAAAATTATTTAGATAAGCTGATAGCTCTTAAAAAAACCTACAAAATGCTTTTTTGAAAGACTTGATTGCTTAAAAACTAAGCGAGTTATGGGGAAAAAAACACATTTTTGTAGAAATTAGAATATGTATATTAGTATATTGATGAATATATAGTGGTGAATACCAATCAACTTTCAACGAGCAATAATTTCATTTGTATTGGGTCAGAGTACATTATAATTATAATACACGATTTTCTTTGCTTTTTTATAAGCTATTATTTTGCTTTCCACAGGTTTTTCTATTAAATGCATATTTTTCCAGATATTCGAGGAAAAGGATCTGAAGCCGTTGTTTTTTTGCCTGAAAAACGACAATTTCACTCTCGAAAAGTATTGACTTTCAGAAAAATCTTCATAGAACAAAAGTTGCTTAGAATTAGTCAATTCATTGATTTCCGTACTTATTTTCAATAAAAAAATTTTCAATCTCAAGAAGGGGTGCCATCCACCCCCAGAGAAAAAGAAACCCCCGGCACAGGGTAGACTTTGAAATAGATGGTAATTAGAACCTAAACCCAAATTTTTATGCAAATGGTGCTGTATAGGATAAATACACAGTTTACACTTTTTTTACCGCCATTGACTGGACTATAAGCATATGAGAGCATATCATAAAATTACCAGTGTTTTTGGAATATATCGACAGCCAAAATCCTTTACAACAAAAGAGATTTTGGAAAAATCCTCAATAATGGCCAGTGCTTACAAAGATGATTTGGAGAACAGCTTAGGCAACGAATTAGTGCAGTTCGCGGAGCTGCTGAAAACAGATGTGGCTACTGTTATTGACAGCAACAAACAAGAGTCTAAGGAACTACAATTTTATAAAATTTTATTAAATAATTCTTTAGAGTCGTGTTTTCCAAACACATAAATTTCCTTGAGAATTAACTTGTCTCTCATGATGAATAAC
Source organism: Cynegetis impunctata (assembly GCA_030704885.1). NCBI lineage: Eukaryota > Metazoa > Arthropoda > Insecta > Coleoptera > Coccinellidae > Cynegetis > Cynegetis impunctata. Next base: position 588,911 of record JARQZK010002891.1, read on the forward strand.
TGCATAGGCGAACGTTCTTTTTCAACAATGAAACCATAGAAATCATAATATATATATATCTGTAATAAAGTATCTATCTATTATTGAAACGCATAAAAAATAAGTTAAAGAGCACAATGGACCAAGAACGACTTAATCGTCTTATATTATATCATATGTATTGTTTTGTTTTATTTAATACTTAAATGAAGGAAAACTTTTACCAATAAACACTTTATAGTTTTTTTAAATTTGATACTTAAAATTCAATATGAGCAAATTTCGAGATTCAGAGAAAAAACCAGATGACGATGACGCGCACTGAAAAACAAAAGAGAAACCACCAAAGCAAATACAAATGCGAATACCAAATTCAGTGTTGTCAGTTTTTATCGAAATTTGTCTCCTTCTAATTGGGCAAACTATATGTAGGTGTATAATTGTTTCGCACTAATTGACTAAATTTACGAATGGTCAAATACATCACCACAAAGTGAATCTAATAAAGTAATTAATAGAAGAAAACTATTTAAAAGTACGATTGCATTATTATTATTTATTTATTAAATAGCTACATTGGGAACTAGTTCCCGACATGTGAAAACTAAACGGCAATATTAAAAACTAGTGCAGAATAAGGTTGCTAAGGTTGTATGTTTGATTCACATTGTTAGTCTAGCATTGTATTTCAGTTGCATAAGTTTACATTCCACCACATTATTGTAACACCAACAATTGTTACCCTGGCAAATGAAAAAGAGTGGCCAAAGTTTCTTGTTAGTTCTCATGGCTCAACCCTAATCAGATAACTGTAATTGGCTCAAATAGATCTTTCACAAGTATCATGGATGTCATTTACTTACATGAATATGAAATTGAATTTGATTGTTCGTATGTTACTTTGATTGTGCGTGCTAAATATTTAAAATAATATACCTTTGAACTATTTTACTACCCATAGTTTAAAAAAAGCTAACAAATTGTATAAAAGTAATACAAAAAATATAGGGAGTTTATTTCAAAAACTGGTATCATTACACGCACACAGATATACGTGTTCCTACATGGCCGCTCCGGGTTGCCACTCACATATATTTTCGGTTTTATCCTCTAATCTTAACTTGAGAACCTGAAGCAAACCAAGGGCCTCTTGGCCGAATTTTCTACAGGCCCCGCTCTGGCTTAATCCGGCACTGCCTATTTGCGATGTATCATTTTATACATTTTCTTTATTATCATTGAATAACAGATGAGTATATATATTTCTTATATCGGATCTTATACTAATAGTAAAATCAAGTTTTCCGTTTGCTCAATGACAATCACATAAAAACGTCAAATAATTTGAAAAATCATTACATGAATCTAGATATTAGGATCAATAAGATAGTTTGATCATAATTTGGAAAGTAAAACAAATTCGGACGTATTGCATACCAAATTGTTAGTAATCTTATTAATCGTATTGAACATATTTTATATAAAATGGTGTGTGGCGTTTGTAGACGCAGATACGAGTAAAAATTGAGCAAATTTTAAAAATTTGGGCCTTCTAGGTATTTATAATGTAGTTTTTAATCATGGATTTTAGTCTAAACTGAATTTAACAACTACCAGATTACAAAACTTCCCACCTAGACTAGTTATATATTATAACAATGTAACAACGAAGCACAGGAAATATTCCAACCAGAGGCGGATTATCCTTAAGGCAAACTAGGCATGTGCGTAGGGGCGCGAGGGTACAAAGGGGCGCGCGGGCGGAATTGTAAAATAAAGAAAAAATATACAATTTAGCATAAAATTAATTGCGCCAGTAAGAAGCCTACTTGGACAACAAAAACTATTATATTTGCTAAAAACCTCAATTTGCTTCAATATAAAACAAAAGATAAATTTAAAGGATGGGACTGACCGAAACTTACGCCTACAAAGAACCTTGTTCTAATTCACATAATTTCTGCAGAAAGGGAAAATTTTAATAACTACTAGCAGCAAGCCTTGGAACTGCCACTAGCTTTAGAATATGAAAAGTATAAAAAGAGGATTCGTAAGGAAAAGCTCACAGCAGATGAATCTACCGAAGATATTACTACTTCACTATCTGGTAGTAATTATAGACAGACTTGTGCTTGAACTTCAAAAGAGACGAGAATCATACAGTTATTTTTACAGTAAATTTTCATTTTACTTGAGCAATTTCAGTACTGAAGAAGTTCAAAATGGAGCAAGTACGTTAGTAACAATGTATCCCGGTGATTTAGAAAACTGTTTTGTGGATGAATGTATCCATCTGCGTTTTTATTCAACAACGGTAGCTCGAGACGGAAAACTGCCCCAAACAACCAACTATCTATACTATCGAGTTCGAATTAAGTAACTATAATATATTAAAGTTAGTTAATTATATGAATGAAATATTAGATACACTGATTTAATTCATTTTTTATCCTGTTCAATAATTTAATTCATACGACTGGCGTGTAAAGCCAGATATTATTGTATAAGGAATTTCATAATGTTCGGGTTTACATGCCTGCCGTACCTTAAAGCTTTAAAATATTCTAAACCGAAATCGTAAGATCTGTCCGACAATATGGATCTCATGTAAACTCAAGCTCCTTTTTCCTTGGCCACCATCTCACCGCGTTTTCCTAAGGGGTGGTATATCGGTTTAGGTCAAACTATAGAACGAGTTATTTTTATTATAGGGGCGCCGATGAGATGCTTGCCTACGGCGCTCTGAACGTTTAATTCCAACCGTAAGTGCACCAAGAAGATAGCCACCGTTTCACAAGAAACCTCACCTCCTGAACCGTGATGAAGGACCTAGTAAAGGTTCGAAATCTTGGTATGGGATATAAAGTATAACTTTAAGAACATCTTCCGAATTCGATTTCTCTTAGAGAAAAACCTTCAAATAACTGATGAATGGAATGAAATAATGAGCTGAAAGCTGAAATGGTATCTTGGGTTGTTTTTCAGACAGATCAAAGTTTTTGTGAATTCAGTCAAAATTTTGGAATCTTCAAACTGTGGGCGGAGTGACGTTTAGGTGCAGGAGCAGAATTATGAACAATTCAAAAATTCAGCCTTCTGGAGGATGTATGGAGTTGAAAAAAAAACCGTTTCTATGAATGATTTTTGCTTCTCCAAATTGAGTTGCAGTCCCTTTTGGGAATCAAAACCTATGTTCTTTAACCGCTACCGTTTTAATGAAGAGATAGCAACATATCAAAAATTCAGATTACTGGGGCGTTTGGAGGATGTATGGAGGTAAAAAACCGTTCCTATGAACGATTTTAGCACCTCCAAACCGAGTTGGAGCGTGGGTTTCAGTTAATGTTAGGGAAGTCCCTTTTGGAGGCATAAACTTTGTTCTTTAAACGTCACCATTTCAATGTAGAGATTTCTTTTTTTTTTGCACACCTCTACAGATCCCCCAGATTGAATTAGAAGATTTCTAATTCGTACGTGGATTGACTTGATGTTAAGAGAGTGCCTTTTGGTGTTTAAACTAAATTCCTCAACCGCCGCCAATGAAATGTAGAAAAATCATGATTTTTCGCTAACCTCTGCATCTCCTCCAGATAGAGTTAAAGGGTTATAAGATAGTAAGTGGATTGAGTTGATGTTATAAACGTGCCTTTTGGTGGTTTCAAACATTTTCCTCAACCGCAGTCATTTTAATATAGAGATTTCACGTTTTTTGTGGATTCTCCATATTGACTTAGTGGGTTAAGAACTTATAAATAGAAATAAACAAAATATTTTGCCTTATTTGACTCCTTGAGATAGTCTTCAAGTTCAATATTTCATGCTCAGTATTTCATATATTTTATGTAGATTAAAGTATTTTGAAACTAGTGTTATAACAAACTATTTTTTAAAAAAAATTTTGGTATATATATATATATATATATACATATATATATATATATATATATATATATATATATATATATTTATATTTATATAGGCTCGATATTTTCACAGGTTGTGTGGTTCATAAATAAATACTTTAATTTAGATGTTTCTATTGTAGTATAAATAACGTTTCAGTCGTCACTGCGACCTTTTTCAAATTATGAAAAAGGTCGCAGTGACGACTGAAACGTTATTTATACTACAATAGAAACATCTAAATTAAAGTATTTATTTATGAACCACACAACCTGTGAAAATATCGATCCAATATAGTCAAATATGGTTCAAGAAAATCAATCTGTGAATTTATATTTATATATATATATATATATATATATATATATATATATATATATATATATATATATATATATATATATAAATAAATAAAATAAATACTTGATAAAATCTAGGGTGAACTTGGCAAATTTCAAACGTTAATAACTTTCTTATTTCTAATGGAATGCTATGTATATTTTTACATTATTAAATTTGCTATTAAATTACCTTTCGATTTGTATAACCATTCCCTATACCTAAAGTTAATAACAAAGATATTCCACAATTTTGTAAGAAATCGACTAGCGAGTTATTTTGACGAATTCATGGATACCAATTACCAAAATTGTTTAAAATTTAATTGTGTCACCTTTTCTGTTCATTAGGTTTGAGGAATATTCAATAATTATTGATGTTCATAAACAACATATGTTTTTAGTTGACTGATGTCAAATTGCAATGTCAAGTTTGACGTTATCATTTTGGTCAAGAGGAGTACATTCACATAATCCAACAGTTAGGTACTCCAAATAATACATACCAATGTTATACAGAAAGAAATCAATGCTTATTAATAACATAATCACAAAACGTAGTTGAATCAGAATATTTTTGATGATGAATTCTACTAGTCAGCAGAACATTTCGATCTGCTTCTCCAATACAGTAAACCATATATATATCATTTCTTGTCACGTAAAATCCTGAACAAATACTAGAAAAGGTGACACAATTAGATTTTAAATAATTTTTGTTATTGATATCCATGGATACGTCAAAATAACTCGCTAGACGATATCTCAGGTGTATTGATATATAAATTATTACAAAATTGTGAAATATCTTTGTTATTATAAACTTCAGGTATAGGGAATGGTTATACAAATCGAAAGGTAATTGAATAGCAAATTTAATAATGCAAAAATATACATAGCATTCCATTAGAAATAAGAAAGTTATTAACGTTTGAAATTTGCCAACTTCACCCTAGATTTTATCAAGTAATAAGTTAGAAATATGGAAAATTTTGACAAGGAATAAATAAAACAATGTTTCAAGGTTCAAAAATCCAAATCGCATACCAATAGACCTACTGACAAAGAAGTTATAGCCTATTTTTGTTGAAGACGCAACTGTCAAAACTTTACGAAAAAAATGAATAACTCGAAAACTATTTTTTTTTTTAGGTAAAAAGAATGTTATGACAATTTTATTATAAATGACATAAGAAATTCGAAAATCAAAAGATATACAGGGTATTCCATTTCAAATAACAAAGTTGATATCACTTCCGCAAAACCGGAAGTGCAATTTTCTTCAAAATAATTTTGGAAAATAGACTTAGTCAGATCATATTGCTCTGAAAATTTCATATCGATATCTTCAATAACAAAAAAACTATGGATCGATTACGTAGCTCTGAGTCACCCTGTATATATTATAAGCAGTCGATTGATGGGAGTATCAAAGTAATGAGACGGTCGTACTCACTAGTAGATTCGTTCAAAATCCATTCTAGAAGCCCACTTCCACAACCTATAGAACATATACCTTTCATACCATATTTCAAAATAACATCGTGTATGAATTTCAAATCATCTTCACTTGGCCATACCCAAAGAATTTTATTAGCTTTTGGATTATTTGATAGTTCATTCAAATGTAATATACTTTTCCAGTTCTTATTTTTATAAAAATCTATTACGGATAGAAAAAACTCGTCATCCATATAGGACATTGTTTTCGCAGCCTTTATATTTTTTTGCAGTATAAAATCGGCGTACAATAAATAGAACTGAGACTAGTCACCTTTCAGACATCATTTTCGAACTTCACGGTTATATAATATCTATGTGATAATCGGTAGGAATGAAGTCGAAAATATTAAAGATGTATTGATTGATGCTTGGAAGTTTTCCAAGTTCTTTTAGCAGTAGCGATATATTTGAAACAATATCATGCAAATTCTACGTCATCTATCATTGCTTATTTGCAAGAAATAAATTCAATTTGAAATTATTATTTGCGTAGAAAATATACGAGAGAAGATCAAAAATTATGAGCTGTCAATTGAGAGAATCTTACAGTGAGATGGTAAAACAATAGAGTTTTCAAGTAGCGTCGAAAATATATTGAAAGACTTTGAGTAAAGCAATAAAAATTTGTAGGTACTGAAAGATATCTACCTGAAAAAAAACAGCTATAGGTACGTGATAATCTGAATATCGAATGCATAAATAATTACGGCTTGAAAATATATTAAATTATGTTTTGAAAAACCACGCTTCAATAGCAAACCGAAATGAAAATCGGAAAATAATTTATTTTATTACAAAAAAAAAATTCGCGAAGTACATCGCGTACCTACCGTCATGAAAATTCGATAATAATTTATTTCATTCAAACGAACATACAAAATTAACGAAGTGCTTGGCGTACTAAGCGTAGCAGATCCAAATGCGATTTGTTTAGGTGAGCAAAGATATGAGGAATATACAGGGTTAGTTTAAAGTATGGAAACATCTGAATATCTCACAAACGGAAGAAGATAAAAAAAATATTTCAACACATGTTGCAAGGTTGCCGTAGGAGCATATTTTCATGATACAACAAAACTTACAGGGTGGTCCTAAAAAGTGTAGTGACTGCAGATATTGAATTTTTAAATGGAACACCCTGTATAATTTCGCTTTTATGAATATTTTCGACTTCTAGATTAACTTTTGTATAAGGTACTCTATGTCCAAATTCTATGGTTAGGCAGATATCGGCACTTTAAATTATTGCATTACATGTATTGATAAAACTAATGGTAACCATAAATATCTTATGCACGGAAATCAACAAATAAAAATCTTTTCACATGTGCAGGGTTGCCACGAAAATATAAAGTACGCGGAGTGGTAATGAAAACCGTAGCCAGTAAGCCTTTAAATATTTATTCTAGTATTACATCTTGAATCCTAACAATAATAATCAACATTCAAAGAAATGAAGAAAATTAACTGAACAAATTCTATAGTAAATGTTCAAAGTGCAAACCATTTACGATCCAAGTCTTTTACAAAATTATCCAATTGAATCACGTAAATATGTTTGTGGTATCAGATTTATCTCTTCCAAAATACGATTTTGTAGAGTTTGTAAATCAACTGATATATTTTAGTAAACTTTATTATTAAGGTATCCCCACAATAAAAAATCTAATGGGGTCCGTAAGTTCTTGACTGTAGTGAATTTTATAAGATTTCATTTTTTCCCACTTCGTAATTCTCACCACGGACGTTTCAGCGATATTGTTGTCTAGTGCCAACTGGTTTAAAGATGTTTGAGGATTTTCCTCAACTTGGAGTAGCACATTTAGTTTTGTTTCATCATCTGTAGCAGTTTTCGGCCTGCCAGACTTAGGTCAGTTTCTAACATTTCCAGTCTCTCTACACCTCTTGACAGTTTTGAAAACGGTTGATCTGTTAATAACGTGTTGAGGATTCAATTCATTAAATATGCGTGAAACTTCTTCATAAGTTCTTTCCATGTCGCCAAAGCCTCGTAAAATTAGGATTTGTATGCGTTCTGTATCACTAAGATATGCCATTTTATAAAGTGATTGACGTTAACTAATTTTGACAGTTCATTAATAGATATTTATTTGCAGAGCATAGCCAGCTTTCTGAGAATAAGTACTTATTTTGTAATTGTCGATATTTGCCTAACCATAGAATTTGGGCATAGGGTACCTCAAACAAAAGTTAATCTAGAAGTCGAAAATATTCATAAAATGATATATTATACAGGGTGTTCCATTTAAAAATTCAATCTCTGCAGTCACTATGCTTTTTATGACCACCCTGTAAGTTTTGTTGTATCATGAAAATATGCTCCTACGGCAACCTTGCAACACGTGTTAAAATATTTTTTTTATCTTCTTTCGTTTGTGAGATATTCAGATGTTTCCATACTTAAACTAACCCTGTATAAATTATCTATATGAAAATGGGGGCCATGAGAGGATAGTTTTGTTCTGCCTTGAAAACAGTGCTATTTGCGCCCATTTGGATCAACGGGTGCCGCTAGAGATGCCCATATGTGAATATAAATATATATGTCACCGGAAAATAACAAGAACCGTAAGTTTATAAATTTCCTAGGAAATTTATAAACCTTCGTAGGATTCTAAACGAGAGATGAATTGTATTATTTTACGCCCACATTTTCGCAAATTGATAAACTTACCGAACTCAGGCGTAAAATAATAAGTGAGCAATAACCGAACGCCATGTGCGCTTTGATTGGTTGAATAAGTCACGTGTTCCTTCTCCTTCCTCTGCACCGCCATTGGTCGCCACGGAACGTAAACAAACCGGTTACTCGTGTGTTTTTGTAAAGTTTTTGATATTTTAACTATAATGGAACTGTGAAAATAGTTTTATTTTGCTAAGGTTACTAAACTAGACCCATAATGAATGACCTAGAAGCAGCGGACAGCAAAAATGGTGAAGATAGAGCGGTAATTGATGGAAAATTTGTTGACGAAGTGAAATTTACCACAGAGCTACGAAACTTTTATAGTGGCCATGACCAAAATGGTAAGAAGTCGGAGTGGACAGAGGAAGAAATTAAAAATGTCATTAAAATGTTTTATTTTTCACTTGTATATTATATGTTTATTTCACCTTGGATACGGTTGCTATAAACACACTCATTATGCCCTAGGCCATTACGCCCGCATTTGCGGGCATAACGGATTTAAAACGCCCGCTTATTGTACTATGAGAAATGAAGCAAATTTCATTGATTAAATACTTCATAATCCTTATCGTATCAGACTCTGGATTTCTCCGTCAATTAATTTTATTCGCTGCTTTGGCTGCATTTTCTATGATATTCTTGGGTAAATTCATTTTCATTTTTTCTATAAGACTACACAAAGAAAGCAGCATGACATTCACTGAATATGATGACAAAAATATTCACAAACGTCAAACTATCAACAAATGACATGCCTACTATGAGAAGGAAAATGGATAGGAGCAATGAAATTCATATATAATTTAATAATTTTTTCGTGAAAAATAAAATCTTGTATGCACCGCGTGCGTTACTAGATCCTTATGCCCATCGGGATCCATACATCCCTCGGGCCAGAGGCCCTCGGGCCGAATGTTTCCCTCAGGGCATAAGGATCTATATAACGCACTTGGTACATAAATAACTATTATGATTGTTTTTTCTTTTTTAATGAACCTCTTTAATATCGTAGAACACGATTTCTGTTGTTTTATTTTGGTAGAGTGAAGTAGGGGTCATAAGCATATTATGTGAAAAAGTAATCCTGTATTATAGGTACTTACCTAGTTTTAAAGTAAAAATACTGTAGGTAGGTAATCGAAACTGATAAATTCATAGTTTGGCAAGTCTGATTGTACCTAAGTCTATGGAGTCAAGCATTGCCACTGTCAACATCGACCAATCAGAGAGCAATGTATTATTTGCCGTATTTTAAAGAAGCGTAACATTGAAAGCTCTTCTGTGATTGGACGAACCGTTTAGAATCTTACGAATGGATATCCGTTAGTTTATAAACTTACCACGAGTCGTTGCAAATTGATAAATTTGCGAAAATTTGGGCGTAAAATAATACAATTTATCTCTTGTTTAGAATCCTACGAAGGTTTATAAATTTCCTAGGAAATTTATAAACTTGCGGATCTTGTTATATTCCGGTGACATATATATATATATATATAGGGTGTCCCAGAATTTTTTAGACAGGCTATAACTCTGAAACGGCTGGAGATAACTTCATAAAATTTGGTATGCAGTAATTGGACGGATTTTACAATATTGCGAATCCCTCATGACGTCAGCGAAATCATCACCGTAGCTATGACGTCATGTCATTATAAAATATCAAATGTAAAGGTGGTCGTGTGACTGCTCATATTAAAGGTCTTTTTATTCTGAATTCAACCATGTAATACACTTAGTATGTTAAAATTTATTAGTTGTGCATTTTCGATCAAAAGGAGTATAACAAAATAAATAAAAAAGTTTAATAAACAAATTTAATCACGTGAAAATCAAGGCAATAATACCATTATTCTACAATTAATTTCAACACAAGCCTCAAACCTGATTTTCATGTAAAAGAATTTGTTCATTAAACTTTTTTATTTATTTTGTTAAACTCCTTTTGATCGAAAATACACAACTAATGAATTTTAACATACTAAGTGTATTACATGGTTGAATTCAGAATAAAAAGACCTTCAATATGAGCAGTCACACGACCACCTTTATATTTGATATTTTATAATGACATGACGTCATAGCTACGGTGATGATTTCGCTGACGTCATGAGGGATTCGGAATATTGTAAAATCCGTCCAATTGTTGCATACCAAATTTTATGAAGTTATCTTCAGCCGTTTTAGAGTTATAGCCTGTCTAAAAAATTCTGGGACACCCTATATATATATATATATATATATATATATATATATATATATATATATATATATATATATATATATATATATATATATAAAACAATGTCAAGTTAGTTACACCATTTATAACTCAAGAACGGCTGAACCGGTTTTAATGATCTTTGATTTGTTGGATTCGTCTCCGCCCAGAATAACTATATTTTTAGGATGTATGTTGTTATTTTGTGTGGCAAAAAAAGGAAAAGATCAATTTAATAGACTGCAAGGCTGTGAACACTTAAGTGTCATAATTACATTAAATAATTACTATGATTTACAATAATTAGATTATTATCCACATAAAGGTGTTTTCACTAAGGTGCTTTGTTGCTACTTGGATATAATTTTGAAAAAAATTGTAAACCTGTTTCAATGTAATTTAAAAATTGTTTTCTAATAAATTAAAACTGAATTGAACTATTAAAATATCGGAAAGATTCAAGTTAAAAAAACTCTATCTCAGCGAGCTGCATTAGAAGAGCAGGTTTTCATAACGTATCCAGTTAAAAAAATATATTCATTAAATTATGATTTTTTTTCCAAATTCAAAAAAAATGCGCCCTCTAATGTGTAAACAATATTATACGAACCTACGTACTTACAAACTTACAACCCTATTTCTATAAAATTGCGCCCTTTATCGTGTAAACAAGATTTATTTCCTCCTCCGGGGGGTCAGCCCTCCAACCAATCCATATAGAAATAAATAGCATCCAAGATATCGTACGAAACCTACCTACAAAGTTTCGACCCTATGGTACCAAATTTGCGCCTTCTATCGTGTAAACAAGATTTATTTCCCTGGGGGGTCAATTTCCCAACCAATTCGCATTAAAACCTAATCCATTCAATATACATACGAAACTGCCTACTCACAAACTTTCAACCCTATTGCTTCAAAATTGCGCCCGTTATCGTGTAAACAAAATTTATTTTCCTGCCATTGGGATCAACTCACCAACCAATTCGAACCAATTTTTACAATTTTGCCTGATCGAAAGACAAGCTTATTAATAAAGTATTCCCGAACATAAGTGCTAGCCACAAAGATAACGAATGGTTGAGTGAGCAAGCAAGTTTAGCGGCTAATAAGAATATAAGAATAAGTGGACGATTTGATCTTTATAATTAAGAATCAAATCGTTGGTAGTACCCTGCATTCATTCAAATCTATTGACTGTGTAATAAACGAAGACGAAGGCACCGACTATCCAACTAAATTTTATGTACCTGGCTTACCGCACAATTTACAACTAAATATTGGCTCGGTCGGTAGTCATGGTTCGAGATCTATTGGAACGCGTTTGGTGATAAGAAAACTGATGATCAATGTGATTCCCGAGACGATACACAAAGAAAAAAATAAAAAGTTAGGAAGTTCTCATTTCGAGGATTCCGATGATCCCAACCGATAGGCCGTTTGAGTTTAAACGAATTTAATTTCCTATTCGTCTTGCATTCACCATGAAGATTGACAAATCACAAGTCCAATCCTTGAGTGTTGGTGGGTTGAATTTAAAAAATGCATGTTTTTCTCATGGTCAATTTTACGTGGCATGTTCACGTGTCGGCAAACCATTCGCTTTATTTGTTCTTGCGCCTGAAAATCTTGCGACAAAAAATGTCGTATATCACAAGGTGAAGATCAATTGAAGAGAATCAACACAAGTGTAACCCATGCAGCTGAATACATAACTTCATCAAAGCAAATGTCTTGCCGAAACGCCATTGAAATACTTGTTTTTTGTACTATTATTGAATTTTTACTTTGTTTATATATATTATCCAAATGAACTTAAAACATTTTTTGTGTTAATTTTATCACGCTAAACGAGATCATAAATTAAATTTAGCTAAAAGTTATCACTACATTCTAAAACAATGGTTAATAATAACAATTTACACATTTATTAAATGAAATAACGCATGACGCACGTTTCGGTAAAAATTCACCTTCTTCAGATACTTAAGGCAAACTCCTTTTTTTGCCTTTAGTATCTGAAGAACGTGAGGTTTTACCGAAACGTGCGTCATGCGTTATTTCATTTAATAAATGTGTAAATTGTTATTACTAACCACTGTTTTAATATGTTTATTAATTTACACCATGTATCGGCCCAATCAATCCAAAATCACTACATTCATTGACTGTTACGGTACGCCGGGCCAGCCAGTATATATATATATATATATATATATATATATATATATATATATATAGATATATATATATATATATATATATATATACAGTGCCTGATCAACCACGTAGCAAATGCTACAACGCTTTTACTATCAGACAGCTGATAGTAAAAAAAGTAATTTTAGATAAGAGTAAAATATCTTGCATGCCTTAAACGCAAAGCGCATAGGCTATGCACACCTAAAAATGTAAACTCGATTTCGTTACGTTAAATCGTAGGAATAGGTTGTATAATACCTACCACGAGAAACGTTGGTGTCAAAATCTACAACAATAATTTAAAGTTGTACTACATTTCTAAAAATTGAGCGCTGGTCGCACAAGTTGCACTGCACTATACGCAAGTTTGTAGCACTGCAAAACTTACAGGGGAATTCCATGATATTGTCATCTATCGAGCTAGACGTAAAACCCGAACAAATAAAATAGGATTCTATTGACAATCAAACTATTAGAATTTGATGTACATTTATATTTGTCACAACGTAAAAAACTGTAAAAAGCTCTTTAGATGTTAGTATTTATTCTAGCATTGTATTTTAGTTGCATCAGTTTTCATTCCACCATATTATTGTAACACCAACACTTGTCACCCACTGGCGAATGAAAAAGAGTGGCCGAAGTTACTTGTCAGTTCTCATGGCTCAACCCCAATCAGCTAACTGACCGTAGGCAAATTGGCTCAAATAGTTCTTTCACAAGTATCATGGATGTCATTTACTTACATGAATATACATTTGAATTTGATTGTGCGTATGCAGCTTTGATTGCACCTAATGAATATTTAAAATAATATACGAACTATTTTATTCCCAAAGTTAAAAAAATCCAACCAGTTTGATTTGTAAAAGTAGGTAATAAAAAAATATAGGAAGTTTATTTCAAAAACTGGTATCATTACACGCACACAGATATACGTGTTCCTACATAGCCGCTCCGGGTTGTCAGGCACACACTTTTTCGGTTTTATTCTCTAATCTAAGTTTAATACCATAAACTTGTGAACCTAAAGCAAACCAAGGGTCGAATTTGCTACAGGTACCGCGCTGGCTTAATCCGGCACTATATATATATATATATATATATATATATATATATATATATATATATATATATATATATAAATATATATATATATATATATACATAATAAATTCTGATGTCAATGTAGAATAGCACATATATAATGGTGAAAGTGTTTGAGCAATTTGCATATTTCCACAGATTAAAAGAATCATCTATTTGTCGTCAAATTTTACCCGAAAATAATAGACTAATGCAGTGTATCGAAAATCAACAGTCAGACGCGGGAGTAGTTTTTTATATGTTTTATAGATATATATATATATATATATATATATATATATATATATATATATATATATATATATATATATATATATATATCAGACATCAGAAAATTTCTAAAATCGTGGTCCAGGAGGTCTAAAACTGATAAAAAAACTACTCCCGCATCTGACTGTTGACTTTCGATAGGATGCACTAGTCTATTATTTTCCGGCAAAATTTGACTACAAATAAAATGATTCTTTCAATATGTGGAAATATGATACTATTCACTAGAAGATATTCACGCAAATTGGTCCAACACTTTTACCATTATATATGTGCTATTTTCTACATTGACGGACAGTATCAGTAATATACCTATTTTCACATAGTATCACTATTTCATTCTTATGTTCGTGATTGGCTGCTTTGTTTTTGACATAACGGCAAAGTGTATTAGCTTGCAAACTTACAAGGCATTTGCTGGGCTAGTTTCTGCAACAGATCACTTACTCACATACGTGTATCCTATTATCTACCTGAAATAATTCTCATAACTCACAAACAGGACCCCCGTAAGGGCTACTGGCGTCTGTGTGCAAAAAAGGATTTTGGCGCCCCTTAAGGCGTTTTGGATCATGTTTTTTTATTTTTTTTTGAAGGTAGGTAGGTAGGTGCTTGAAATAAAACTGAACTTTAGGAGTCATATTCATTTGTAGACTAAAATATCAAAATGAAACAAACAGAATAAAATCATAACAAAATAAATTAAAATAAATTCTTGTTCACACCCATTTTAAAGCATTTACTTAACTAATGGGGTACAGACACGTTGTTTATAAATACTAGAAAATAACCCAAAACTAAAAATCACATATTTTTTAGGTTCAAATAACAGAAATATTGCCTAATGTCTACATATATATAAGTACTACTTTCTACTAATACTTAGATATTTAAAAAAATATGCAATATTCAGATACTTATCTTTATTACTGATAAAAAATACCTAGGTAACTTCGTTATAAAATGAAAAATGATAGCTAGGTCCAATAGAAAAATATCTATTGTAGTAGACTTTGCTGTTGCATGTTGTCCTATTAAATTTCTCCAATTGCAATTTTTGACCCTGGGTTTTGGTGCCCCTAAAGGATGGCGCCCGTGTGCATTGCACACTTTGCACATATGGTAGCGGGGGCCCTGCTCGCAAATATGTTTGAGTGAGCGAAAAGACGAATCTTTCCCTTCTTGATTCCTTCCTACCTTGAGTTCATTATAAATATATGTTGAAAGGAAGGTAGGTGCATAAAATAATATGATTTTGATTAATATGTATATACTGAATGCTGACTATTTAATATAGTATAGTATTGATACACAGAATATTGAGGAGGCGGCTTAGCCCCCATAGCCGCCCCTGATATATATATATATATATATATATATATATATATATATATATATATATATATATATATATATTTATATATAAATCTATATATATATATAACATATAAGTTAATATATAACATCTACAAAAACGCAACGATGAAGGTACAGCTGGACACAACACGCAACAGTATACCAGTTGAAAGCAAAGAGGAGTCAGACAAGGGAAGACCTTATCACCCAAATTACTGTCTTAGAATACGCAATGAAACGACTTAACTGGGAGGATAAGGGTGTGAGAATTGATGGTACAAACTTAACAGATCTGAGATATGCTGATGACATTGTCCTGATCTCCGACAATCTAAATGACATAAGAATAATGGCAGAAGAACTCCAAGAAGCCAGTTCGACTGTCGTATTACAGATTAATTTATCTAAGACGAAGTATATGACAAATTTAGTGCCAAGCGGAAACATAAAAACTGAGAGAGGAGATATCGAACTAGTGGACAAATATGTCTACCTCGGACATGAACTTAGGATGAAAAGAGATAACCAAACAGCGGAACTGAACAGAAGAATCAACATGGCATGGGCAGCTTACAGAAGACTGGGAGAGACGTTTAACAGTGATTATATATATATATATATATATATATATATATATATATATATATTTATATATATATATATATATATATATATATATATATATATATATATATATATATATATATATATATATATATATATATATATATATATATATATACCAATCTGCCTGAAAAGGAGTGTATGAACAGTATGTTCTGCCGGTACTAACGTACGGTGCAGAGACCCTAACTCTAACAGCTACATTTACGAGAAAATTAAAGGTACATCAACGAAAAATGGAAACAACAGTGCTGAGGGATCACGTGACGAACGACGAGATAAGGCGAAGAACAGGAGTGACCGACGTAATCGAGCATGTGGCAAAGCAGAAAGGGGCAGGGCACGTAGCTAGAATGCGGGACGAACGATGGACTAAGAAAATACTTGAATGGAGACCGCGCGCTGACATGCGCAGCAGAGGACGGCCGCCAACCCGATGGACTGACGATTTCAGAAGAGCTCCAAGAAGGGTTGCAAATTCTCAAAAAGGCCAACCCAAGAGAATTTTAAGAAGTCGGCTAGGGGAGGGGGGTGTAAGAAAATGTCGATCAATTTTAAATATTTGACGGCTTTTCGCCAAAAAATCATAATCATTGAAGATCGAAGTTTGATTGAGCGACGGTTACGTATAATTTAAAAAAAAAAACGGAGATATTGCAACCCGGGAGGTTAACCATTATCACCGGAGTCTCCCGGGCAATCCGGGAGGGTTGGCAACCCTAGCTGCAGGGAATTGGATCGGAGAGGCACAAAACAGTGGATGACAATAGGCTGATTGATGATGATGATATATATATATATATATATATATATATATATATATATATATATATATATATATATATATATATATATATATATATATATGGTGTCCCAAATTGCTGGGATACAGAGCTACCACCTGTCATAGTAGAGATCAAAATAAGTCGATTGTACCCAATTTATTTATATACCAAGATGTACTGCTTGCCTGTGAGAAGAGTTGAAAGTTTACATAAAAACATATTTTAAGAAGGGTGCATTTCAATTTTGTACGTCGAATTGACCTTTGTATTGATGAAACTGGCCGTTATATTGAACATTTATTATAAAAAGGGATTTTGCCTTTGTTTCCACTGCCAAATGAATTTTGTATTTTAATAAACTTGAACTAGGAATATCTGTTAGCAGGATTTAAGACAAGATTTTTTTCCTCCGAAACTATGCGGAATGCAAAATTTTTTGAAGAGTAACAAAATGAAGATAATTAATCAGTCTTCTCGACAAAAAAATTTGAGAACCGTATTGCCACCCCTAAAGAGTTCTTAGAAAATATGAGGGCATAAGGGTTGTTTTACCTCTTCGGCAGTTTCTCTTGAGTTTATTTGATTACCGAAAGGAGAGTAATCCTTTTAAATGCTCTTTTGTCTGATTTCATTCAATTTGTTTCACTCAATTCTGTACAGCGTACAATAATGTGTTTTTTTATGTAAACTTTCAAATCTTCTCACGGGCAAACGGTACATTTCAGTATAAATAAATGGGTCAAATCTACTACACTACATGTGGTAGCTCTGTCATAGCAATTCAGGACACCCAATATATATATATATATATATATATATATATATATATATATATATATATATATATATATATATATATATATATATATATATATATATATATATATATATATATATATACATATATATACATATATTTCACCTACCCTGTGCATAATGGGCATCTCCAGCAGCTCCCAATAAATCAAATGACCTGAAATTTGGTATCTGGGATTGTTATCGAGGCAGACGAAACACGAACTATCAAGATTTGGGTAAGTTTCTTCAGCTGTCGCCATTTTTAATTGTACATATAAGCATCTCCAGTGGCTCCCATCAACATCAAACCAAATGAGCTGAAATTTGGTATCCGGGGCAGAATGAAACTATTAAAATTAGGGTGAATTTTTCCAACCGCCGCCATGTTTAAGTAAATATTTCTTGTTTTTTCGTGGTTTTTGAAATTTTGCTCAGCTCCACAGCTTCTGCAGATTGAGTTAGAGGATTGAAATTTGGTACGTGGATTGAGTTCATGTTGAAATACGATCTTTTGTGGGTTTCAACTCATTTCCTCAACTGCGCAGCACTTCGCAGATACTATTCCGTTCGAATCTCATCTCGACTTGCTTCTCTATCAGAACGATGCACTTCTAATTTTTATTACGTTTTGTATTCGAATTGCAATTCGACGCGATACATTTCGCGCGAAGGATACTCCCTTAATGTCGGAGGTCTGCTGCCCACGCGTTCTATTAAATCAGTAGGCATTTTGCCTAAATGACCTTGACTTGTGTCATTAGCTAACAATTTTGTCTTTATTATCTATCGCTACATTATTCTAAGGTCATGTTTAATCGATATTTGACTAAAATTAGAGAGAAAAACAACCTTACAGCCTTAGTTTTCTCACGTCGCTTGAAAATATGAATGTTTATGAAGTCCTAATCGATTTTGTATATTATTAAGGCTTGAAGCTATGAGCAACTTTGTTTCCTTTGTGTTTTCTTACCTTGCGTCTAAAAACCTTTAAATGATGGATGTGTATGAAGACCAAATCGTCGTGACGAGACCCTCGATATATTGTATCTGAGTTGATTTCCTTTATGAATTTCATGATTTTACCCAGATTCAAATATAGCTCCTTTCTATGATGGCGATAATTGCTTCAGAATACAAAAAATGATCCAGAGTACCTATTTCACCATATTCGCACAACGAAGATTCACTAATACCTATTTTATTAAATTAAGTTGGGCATAAAGAGTCCTCATTAGAGAAATAATACTAATTAATTTTCTCCGATTTTTAAAATTCCTAAACCATGGAGTGGATGCTGGAAGTGGTTGTTTAGATTCATATTTTCCTTTAATATTACCTCGGTATTCGTCTTTCCAAAATATGTAGATTTCTTATAAATTTCGGTAGAAGCCAGAATAATGACATTTCAATAGTTGTTTCATTTTTTGAAGCATCTATATAATTGATAATTGCCATACACCAGTTCGGAGTTGGAACTTACATAGCCAGCTAACTTAGAATGTTATTAGCATTTGCTATTTGTCAAATGAATTTTCTTGTTTAAATCTATTTTTATTGACTTCAGTGTTAACAAGTTCATTTTACATATTTCGCAACAAATAATTTTCTCCTGTGGATATGGACATAATATCGGAAGGCTAAGTTAGGGTTCTATTGAATAACGCAGCGTGAATGTATAGTTCTTGGTATAGACTCTTGGCGACAACACCGAGAATAGAAGGACTCGGGGCTGCCGAGTGACGTCACGACAGACAGGCAGACCCGAAGCCAGATCGTTGTATAACGCGAACCGCAAAAGCATTAGGTTTTTTGAAATTTTTGAAGGGCTTCCGGTTTAAAGAGGGTACCAGACGTCAACTGAGCCCTTCTTTGTATCCCTTTCGAATTTATTATGGAAAATCGAAGTTTCACAGCAAATAGCATTATTATCAAAACTACTAGTTGTGTAATCAAAGTCTTCAATTTGTGCATGACGCCGGTCGTTTGATTTCCCACAGTAATTTTTAATGAGTGTATTTACTGTTCAAGTAATCACAAATTTTGCAATCTCATCAATTGAATGAATATTATATTTGCTATCATTATGAAGATGGTCGTTTCAAAATATATTGAGTAAGAAATGTCCGTTTATTATGAACTGTTAAAAAAGTTCCAAAATTTTGTTAAATATTATATATGTATATAAAACTATTCGTACGATAACGTCTTTGGGATAAAGCAAATTTCCGCGACTCAAACTTTTAATAAGGTTAAAATTATCTTCGACAATGAACTCATCATTATTTTTGTCGATATTATACAACAAATCTTTGATTCCACTTATATTTTTGAAAGTAAATGGAGTCTTCGAATCAGGTTTAAGATCGTTTCGCAGTATTTGTATTTCGCATTCGTATAAAAATGTTTCGACTTTTCAATCGGAGCTTATTATTTCCGAGTATGTCATTACAGGCCCAGGAGAATATTTAAATCTGAATAATGTGACTTTATGAGTATCATTTATTTTTAATCAGCCTTTAGGCAGTTGAAATGAGTTTAAAACACCAAGAAACTGTTAAAAATCATAATATGAAGTAGTTTTTTCACAAGATTCAAATTCTATTTTACTATTTCTAATTGCCTTCGCAAAACTTTTATTTTCTAATTCGCGGAGTTTATCATCACGACTCGCGCGAAATTCAACAGTTTTTGATAAGAAGCACAATTTGGGAGTTTGAAGGGCACAGCATCGTGTTTTAGTCTAGGAATATTTAAACTAACAGTTATAGACTCGCCGGTTTTGGAATCTGTTGCAGCAGAACAAGGGATTATATTTTCTTTGGCAAAATGTAATTCACAGACCCTAGAGAACTTCGATGGAGAAAAATTTTCCCTGTGAATAGCTGCCACCCATTCAGCAGACATTACTTCATCCGGAAAACGGAAAAGGTATACTTTTGGTCCACTTTTATAGTTACCGCGGCATCCCGCTGCACAGCAGGTTTACGGCATTTTAAATATTCCGTTTCCGTGACACACCACTACCACTACATAAAAATAGCACACAAAATAATCCTGTTACAACAAATCACTAAAAGACAAGGAAGAAAAAATCAAGTCACTCCTGTACGGAAGTTAATAAACACTGAAAAAGTAGGGTTAACCGGTGGAAGCTGAATTCGCATATACCTCGCTGCGCCTACGTCACGCGATTCTGATTTCTGACGTCGGAGGACCGAGTCCTTATATTCTCGGTGTTGTCGCTCTTGGCCAGCTTCCTTGAAAGGATATGAGATGATCTTAAATAGTCAAATAACTTTCATCATTCATAAGTGTTATATAAAAAATTGCAGATACAAAAATATTGAAATTATTAATATTGCAAGGGACGTCATAAAAACGAATGAAGTAACTTCACAGTATATAAATAATAGTTGTATTTTCTATAACAAATAATTAATATATCATGCCCAGATCAGTATTTCCAGAAACATAAAATTAACAGTAGGTAGAACAATTAAATTGATTTCTGTTTATGAAAAATGACCATATGAGTGAGATACATGTCCTTATTTACAGATCTATATTGGCATTCATGGCATGTAAACATATGTTCATTTTCTTGACCAGGATGTTTAGTCTTTAGGTGCACCTTGTAAGTGCTACTTTGGATGCATGCATAAGAGCAATACGCACATTTATAGGGTTTATCACCAGTGTGCCTTAACTTGTGCCTTCTCAGGGAATTATGATCTGATGTGGTGTAAGAACAGCTATCACATGAGAAAGGTTTTTCCCCTGAAAATTCAATTTCAATTAACCTTATATGTTAATATCTGTTTTCACTTGTACTACAAAAGTAGAACTTTTATTGAATTTGACTAAAAAAAAGTGTCTACAATTCGAAAAATGGAGTTGTTGATGTCAAACACAACTAAATATATTTCATAACTTCCAAAACCTATTCAAATTCTTGAAAACCTGCTAATGCAGGATTAAATTCATTTCAGAAGATATAATTACATTAAATGTTTTGTTATGCATTCTTTAAATTGATATGTTGAATGGAATGAAAAAAAAAACAACCTTCTATGAATAATTCTTGAGATAGAAGATGAACCAGTAGAGTAATTTTTCTAAATAAAAGGATTTGATTAGAAATGCTGGTCATTTTAACATCCTGTTCCACTTATTCGATCTCGAGCCTCCAAACCTAAGTCTCTTTAAAACAGCTGAAATTTTGAGAAACAGTGAAATTTTGCAAAAAGTGTGAAAGCATGGCCTTTTTACAGGTACAAGAAAACGTTACTAACCTACGTCGAAGTATCAAAGCTAATTTTGATATATACTGTACAAAATATTGTTAAAAACAAACATTCAGTATTGCCAGATACGTTCCTTGGGTAAGAACTTTCGCCAGAGGCCCCTCAAAAGTGAGATAACAAACCAATCCTTTAAACTCATTTTTCAAATGCATTGCTTTGAAATTGATTAGTCACTACATTAAAGTGCAACTAAATAATGATAATGATAATTAAAAAATTCAGGCATGATCAATTTGCTGATGCTGATTTTTTGTCTTGTGTGGAGGACTTCTTTGAGGAATATGCATATAAGGAAGGAACAATTATATGGATAGGTGATTTCAATATTGATATGTCTAAAGATACATTTTATGCTGAAAAATTAAGAAAATTGATATTGCAAAGTGGACTATATCAGAATGTAAATAACTTCACAAGGGTAACAAACCAAACGTCAACAATAATAGATTTGTTGATTACGAATGACAAAAATTTGAAGCCCCAAGTACATATAATACCTAAAATTACAGACCATAGTATAATCACTGTTAACTTAGGAGAAAATGATAAGGGTAAAAAGAGTACTATTAAGAATTATAGAGAATATAATAATTTCGACGAATTAAGGTTTCAATTGGATCTCATGGATATAGAATGGGATGGCAACTGTACAGACATAGACACACTGGCAGATAATTTGATAGGATCCATATGCAGAGTAATGAATAGATATGCTCCTGTAAAGGAGAAAATTATCATAACTCAATGGTGGACAATAGATATTGACTTAAACATGAAAAGAAGGGACCAATTATACCAAAAAGCTTTAAGAACTAGGAACAATGTTGATTTTAATGAATATAGAGCTCAGAGAAATATAGTAGTAGACATGATCCGACAACAGAAAAGCATTCATTATAATTCAAAAATTGATCTTAATAAAAATAACCCAATAGAAATGTGGAAGACCATTAAAAAACTAGTAGGAGGAAGAACAAAAACAAAGAAAACAGGAATATACTTTGAAAACAACATTGAAAGAGAAGAGAGTGTTATAGCAGAAAAGTTTAACAACTATTTTATAGAAAGTATAGAGGCAATTACCATGAAGATAAGTAACAAGGATATTATGGAGGTAGTAGAGAAAATAGAATGCAGTCACACAAGCATGGAAAAATTTAGAACAATATCACTAGTGGAATTAAAAACTAGTGTTCACAGATTAAAGAAGAAAAACAGTAGTGTAGATGGAATAACGACATATATACTGCAAAAGGCATTTGAGGTTACAGGGAACAGATTTTTACAGTTAATAAACAGCAGTTTAGAATACGGAACATTCCCAAAACGATGGAGTAAGTCTACAATCATTCCCATAGAAAAAAAAACAAACACAGACAAAAGTGAGGAATTTCGGCCTATTAATATGGTTCCTATCTATGAAAAACTATTGGAAGTTATAGTAAATAAACAACTAATAGAATATTTTGAAACGAACAAACTACTTAGTGAATATCAGGCGGGCTTTCGAAAGAATAATTCATGTGAGGGTGCATTACAAACTGTTTTAATGAATTGGAAAAGAGCTTTAAGCGAGAAAAAAGTTATAGGAGTGGTCTTCTTAGATTTTCGCAGGGCCTCTGAAACTATAGACAGGGGAATGCTCATAGAAAAATGGTGTTCAAGATGTTGTGCTAAATTGGTTCGAAAACTATCTATCCAATCGTACCCAGGAAACAAGATTTCTAAACAGCACATCGACCCAAAAAGAAAATCTATTTGGGGTTCCCCAAGGTACAGTGTTGGGCCCTAATCTGTTTATTGTTTACATCAATGACATAGTAAGAAACTTAGAAAAGTGTAAAATTCAGCTTTTTGCTGATGACACCTTAGGGGCCGTTCAAGTATTACGTAACGCAATTTTTGAAGATTTTTGACCCTCCCTCCCCCCTATGTAACGCTCCGTAACGTTTTCATGAACCCCTCCTCCCCCCCTATGAACGTTACGTAACACCCAAGTGACCATTTTTACCTAAAAGTCACAAATATGTTGCGCAAAGTACCGGAAAGTTGCTAAAATACCGTTTTTATTGTTTTAATCGTGTTTTCGTTAATAATAAACAAAACAAGAGATTTTTATTTAATAAACAATCATACATAATGTGATATGTTGAAAAGGTCTCCAATTTGTCCTAATAAACTTTTACTACTAATCTTACATTTAATTATGCCGTTTTCCTGACTTAGCCCTGTCGTTGCATACATTTTTAGCTAACTTCATCCACCATTATTTTTCTCATGCATTATTCAATTTTCGCTTAGTAGCAGGTTTTCACTTTGAAAACCTGCTTATTGAAATGGGTGCGATTAGCAAAGTAGGACTTAGGCCCAAGATAGTTTTTCGTTTCATGACATTTCAGGATCCTTGGCATCAAAAACCCAATTTCAAAAGTCTCTCCTTCTCTACATATGTATGTAATATATATATATATATATATATATATATATATATATATATATATATATATATATATATATATATATATATATATATATATATATATATATATATATATATATTCGTATGTATGTAGGTAGATAGTTTCGTAGTTTCGCTCCTGTGTATTACGTGTTTAAAACACTTAATGAAAACTGGCAACGGAAACAAAATATAAATTACGAATGATACAGTCGAGGTATTCCCCATAAAACATAAACGGATAGAGTTGCCAACTTGGGACAACAAAATAAAACTGACTTACAATACAATCGAGAGATTCCCCGTAAAAAATAAACGAAAAGAGTTAACAACTTCGGAGATTCAAATTCTCTAGTTTTTTATTTCAATAAAAATCAATGTTACGTAGCGCGTTGTTCGAACCCCCCTGTAACGCATCGTAACGTTTTACAAGACCCCCCTCCCCCCAAATTGCGTTACGTAATACTTGAACGCCCCCTTACTGTATTTTGTGGGTCAAGATGTTGAACAAGTTGTGCATATCATAAATAAAGAGCTACATATACTGTACAGATGGCTGACACAAAATGGATTAAGTCTGAATACAGAAAAAACAAAATGTATGATAATTAAAAGTAAATTCAATGCTACACCAACTAAGAACCACAGAGGAATTTTTATAAATAACCAAGAGACAGAACAGGTTGAACAGTGCAAGTACTTGGGAGTTGTGGTTGATGAACATTTAACATTTTCTGTGCATGCGGAATACATAACGAATAAATTTGCAAGGAAAGTAAATCTACTACGACGAATGAGTAAATATCTTAGTGACTGGTCAAAGAGAACAATTTACAATTCAATTATTTTACCACATTTTAACTACTGTTCATCCATACTATTTTTGTTAAATGGGTCAGAGAAAAGTATACTTCAAAAGAAGCAGAATCAAGCCCATGCGTGCTATCATGGGGTGTAATCGCTATACAAGCATTGCAACTATGTTACAAGCAACAGGGTTCCTAAGTGTTAAACAAATATTATTTCTTAATACAACCACTCTTATATACAAGATAAAACACAGTTTACTTTCTGAACATTTATTGAGAAACACCAGGTATAAAACAGATGTGCATAGCCACTAATTATGGCCAGAATGATCTTTTTCACAACAGACTTATCCAGTACAATAATTTACCTCAAAATGTGAAGAACTCATATTCGGTTAAAGTGTTAAAAAAAAAATGTATATTGTTCTGTAGAGATAATATAAGCTGGTAGTCACAGTTTGGCAAATCTATCTATATAGTTGAAAATTTAACTTGCTAGGCTGGTGCATTATTGTTCACTATTATTACTCTTGTAAACTGTTAGCGTAAGGCTATTAATTATTAATAAATAAAATAAATAATAATAGCATCAATATGATGATAATTTCATAAAGTCTAGGAGTATAATTCCGAAAAAGATCTGTGCGACTAGCATTTATGAGCATGAATAATGCCCTCCCGCTTCTACTTATTGCAAAACGTTTATCGTGTCTGGGGTATGTTTGATTTTCAAGAAAGTAAGTATTTTTACTTTCTTAGCTAGTGGAGTACTAATTCTCAAAATTTCCCCTTTGCTAAAATGACGTAGGTAGGTCTTATTCTATTAAATTATATTTCAATATGGAAGATATATTGCTAAAAATCATTAATTAATACTCACCAGTATGTTGCCTAATATGTATTTTTAGAGAACTTCTTGAAGAACTTTTGTATCCACAAAAATTACACAAAAATGGCTTCAACATCTTATGCACTGTATCCATATGTAACTTAACCTGCCTTCTATCTGAAAAATTTCTTGAGCAAATTTCACATTGGTGAATTAATTTTTTGGACTTTTCTTTATGTATTGCTCTATGATTTCTCAGTTGCTTATTATTTTTGAAAGCTTTTTGGCAGATATTACAAATGAAATTTTTAACATCAGTATGAATTAACTTATGTACATTATTGAGTTTTGCTAAACTGAAAGTTTTATAATCACATTCACTGCAACAATAGAGTTCCATATCAATCTTATGTGACCTCCATAAATGGCCAGCAAGAGAATTCCAAAATGAAAATTCTTGGTCGCATTCTGAGCATTTAAATCCAGTATCAGTATGGCAATTAATATGATATACCAACTTGCTTACATCGTGCATTTTCACCCTACATAAAGGAAATAAACATAAATGGACTTTTTCGTTTTCTACAGTATTTGCAACAAAATTACTAGGATGAGATTGATTCACCTTATGCTCGAAAATTTGCTCAGTTTTGCTCAAATTTATATTTATCTGAGGTAATCCACAACTGGATTTTATACATGCATTTTCTGAAGAAATACTTGTGGAAGATTTCAATTTGTCACCATTGGAATTACAGTTCAATTTATTCTGATTACCGATACCCTCAATTGTACAATTGTCTGATTTGAGAGCAGATGATTTTTCTGTCTTCATATTTTCTTTCAATTTGGATTTTTCTTTTCTTTTTTCATTGACTTTTATCATTTTAACTTTGGCATAATAAACAACAGCTTGTATAATTTGAGTAATATCAGAATTACTAACACCATGATCATGTATTAAATGTGACCTTAGAGATATTTTGTGATAAAATGTGTTTTGACAAGCAGGACATTTCAGCTGCTGCTGTTTCCGTAGGGTTTTATTCGAATGTGCATTTTGTAAGTGTTCTGATATTTTCTCATTACTTGTACACAAAAAAGGACATAGATTGCATACAAAATAAAGTAAATCCTCTAAATTTGTTGCTTTATTCTTTGTATTGTTGAGCGATCTATTGCAACCATTATTTCTAGGTTCTACTTTGTTATCTTTCAATATCATATAATTGTTCTCTTGTAGTGAATTCAACTCAACATTTGATAATTTAAATCCAGAATTTTGAAGAATTATAATGTCCATTGTTTGCGATACATCTGTATTATTCATAAGGACTTTGTCTTGATTATCCAATGTGGATAAAATAGATGATACTTGGCAGCTTCCGATCACTGGTAAACATTCCTGTGAAAAAAATTGAGCTATTAATTTAATTACATCACTATTTGAAACCTTCTTCAACTTTAAGGATAATAACTGAAAAATATTAAAATCCTTCAAGTGGATACAAGAATTCCAAACTGATTCAACTAGTTATTCACAAAAAGAATCAACACACGGAGAAATCTTACAGGTTTCTGGACAAAAATGTTTATTATTAATTTACTAACAATGCCTGGGCATTGTTAGTAAATTAATAATAAACATTTTTGTCCAGAAACCTGTAAGATTTCTCCGATATTATGATAATGGACGTTACCACAATAAACAATCAACACACGATTTTCATTATGGTCTCTTATAACTCTTGGTTACTAAAAATGGAAAGGCTTTGAATTTTGTGAATTATAAAAATAAGTGTGTGTGTGCAATTCACACACGGTAGACGTGAAACAACAGGAAAGTAGCATACTTGGCTTGGGCCGAAGCAAGTATTAGGCATATACGACGCCATTTCTCTCAGTTCGGTAATACAAAGGCCCCCATAACACATATGGTCACATAATAACCAATTCTGCTAATAAATCTAAAGCAACATGGACATTGATAAGAGAACTGAGACGCAATCAGAATGGACGGTCTGGGATTCCCTCTGGGGATCTTGTCATGGTGGCAAACAGGTTTAATAATTTTTTCATTAACATGGGTGGAAGTTCGCCTTCATCACTCTGCAATTTTACTAAAAAATCAAAATGTCATAAATCTTTCTTTACGTTTAGCCTTTTTCCATCTGAATTAATTTCAATTGTTGCTAAAATGAAAAATTCCACATCATATGGTCATGATGGAATTCCTATGAAGGTGCTGAAAAAATGTATACATGTAATTGCAGAACCCTTGAGTCTCATTATTAATAGGTCATTTATTGAAGGAATATTTCCAGAATCTTTAAAAATAGCAGTTGTTAAGCCCCTTTTTAAAAAGGGTTCCCATGAGGAAGTGGAAAATTATAGACCAATTAGTCTCTTGTCATCTTTTTCTAAAATTTTTGAAAAAGTCCTCTCCGTCCGTTTGATTTCTTTGTTTAGGAAGTTTAATGTTTTCAGCAAATATCAACATGGTTTTGTGGCACAAAAATCCACTGAAACCGCCATTTTTCAACTCCTGAGTGAGATTTTAAAAGCCTTGGAGGATGGATGCATTCCACTTGGTATGTTTCTAGACTTGTCTAAAGCGTTTGACAGTGTTGATCATGAAAAATTATTGGAGAAATTGGAGGCTTATGGCGTTAGAGATAATCAACTTCTATTAATCAGAAGTTATCTCAGTAATCGGAAGCAGAGAGTTGAATTGGTGCGGGATGGAGCGACTTGTATATCCGATGATGTTACTGTTACAAGAGGTGTTCCTCAGGGGAGTGTCCTTGGAC
The DNA here is from genome assembly GCA_030704885.1 of Cynegetis impunctata. NCBI lineage: Eukaryota > Metazoa > Arthropoda > Insecta > Coleoptera > Coccinellidae > Cynegetis > Cynegetis impunctata. The sequence continues at coordinate 617,917 of JARQZK010002891.1, forward strand.
CGCTTTTGTTCTTGATTTATATTAACGATTTGCCGGAAGTGGTTGGTGATCTGGCTTGTAGGTTCTCTTTGTATGCGGACGATACTAACATCATAGTTTCCGACGATGATTTGGCCACTGTTATTGATAGGGCTGAAGATGCTTTTCAGTCTATAACTTCCTGGTGTGGTGATAACAGTTTAAACTTAAACATTAAAAAAACTGACTTTATCTTTTTCCATACCGATCGCTCTCGTCGTTCATTTCCATTGTCAATAAGGATTCTTGATAATGATATTACAACTAGTGAGTCTATTAAGTTTTTGGGTGTCCATGTTGATGTTAACTTGAAGTGGCGTCAACATATTGATTACTTGAATGGGAGACTGCTGTCTGTCTTGTATTCGATTAACGTTTTGAAGCATCAAGTTGGCTTAGATGTATTAAAAACAATTTACTCTGCAAATTTTGAATCGTTGTTGTCATATGGAATAATATTCTGGGGCAACAGCCCACATACTAATTCCCTATTTATTACTCAAAAAATGACATTGAGGTCGATGTTAAGACTACCTTTTCGGGAATCGTGTAGAGTTTGATAAAAAGCATAATATTTTGACTGTACCTGGCTTGTTTGTTTTTAGATGTTTGCTATTCATTTATAAACATAAAGAACTGTTTTCTGGCTTCAATGTGCACTTGTATGAAATTATATAATGCTCTCCCAAAACATTTCTGGGCTATTGATAGTGTGAGTCTGTATGTAGCAAGAGTTCGTAAGTTTATCCTGGATGTTGAGCCTTATCATCTAAATGAATATTATAATTACTGTTCCATCCAGCATTAAACTGTGGTTTCGTCTGACATGTTTCAATTTTATCATTTGTACCTGATCTATCTGTGATAATTTTTGAAATAAATATTATTATTATTATTATATAGTGGGGCGATTACGAAAGCCCGAACAAAGAGGAGACGAAGATTATAGGAAACACTGTATACTTGTATTCTATCTCCTTCTCTCACAGGCTAAATCCTATTTATGAATATGTTTGTGGCTTTTTCTTTTCATCAAATTTTCAAATCACAACGGTGCTAAAGAAGCTTCACATCAGAAAGTTTTCAAAAATACTGAAAAAATACAGAATCAAATACAGCTGATTTGAACCAAATTTAGAAATCTGATGCAAAAGGTGACTCACAAAACAAATAGATATAAATCTACTTCTAGTGACAAGTTGGAGAGGCTGAAGAGATGTACAAAGTGTTAGTTTGAATGGCTTGGAGAATGTTTCTTCCGTATTTGTGGAATTCTGGAATTCCATTTTCTATAAAATATCTGAAACAAAAATAAAAGAAAAAAAGAAATTTACCAATCAAATTTCATTATTTCCTTTAATTTTTGTTTCAGATATTTTATAGACAATGGAAATCTAAAATTCCACAAATACAGATGCACAAAGCTTGAATACCTGCAAAAATGCATTAAATTTCTACATATATTGCAGCGGTGTAGAAAACATTTGAAACTCCTTAATCGCACTTCCATAACATCAACCGAATTCACATACAAATTGTTAGCATTCCAACTGAATTTGGATTAGATTGCAGAGATGCTCGTAAATCCTCAAAAACTTTTGAAATTTCAACATAAAATTCATTGGATATGTATATCCCTGTATCAAGTAGAAATTGCTCAGTAGATTTTGTCTGAGAAACATGAGAAACTCCAGGTGGCTTCTTACATTAGCAAACATATAAATAGATTATACCTCTGTGGCAAATGAAAATCCAACTGAGAACCTTTAGAATTGTGCAAGTGTATGCACCTGTATGATATAAAAAAACCTTAATGTACTTATGGCTCTAAACATCTGTTTAAGCTTAAACAGATATGTAGAGCCATAAGTATGTACATAAAGGTTTTAACTTAATATTATATTCACGCTATCTATCTGATAATTACAAGAATGTTCTAGATGTGATTATTCAGAAAAATGGGTATTTCACTGCTGCAGTAAATCTGCTTTTATCTATGCTATGTGAAGAGCATAAAAATGTATATTTTAAAATCCACCCCTATATGTAACTCAGCTGCTAGGATCTTAGAAGATCTAGTGATGTTTTATGTGTCTTGTAGAATTTAAATATTTGATATGGCTCACTGCAGTTAGGAGTGCTATAAATAGAAGGTAATGGATTTTGAGCTGCTCCACAAGCTGGAAGGTCCTGATTAAAACTAGATATATTACTTCTACAAATACATATTTCTTTGAATTTTAAGATATTTTCGTCGATTCAATAGTATTGAATCAGTAAAATATAGCTTTGTGAGTAAAAAAAATTACAAATTGATAGAAGTGTTTTATTACAATAAATAATAATATTTATGGAACAAATTCCTATTTACAAAAAAAATTAAGAACGATAAGAGGCAAAATTGCCCGTCCATAAAAATAAATATTAAATAAAACTTAACACCAATGATATTTAGGAAGACTTTGCGGAAATATTTGGAATGATTATTTTTTGGGTTTGGCTAAACTTTCTGGAACAAATAGAAAAAAACTATTCGATGTTTCTATAAAAATACTTGATGCATAAATATATAAATTCTTCGTCAAAACATCGAATAAATCCGATGTATCGTAACGTAAACATCGAATGGATTTGATGCATCGATGATAAATGAATATCCCTATTAAGGATTAAGTTTTAAAAATGAGTGTTTCAATTAGTTTTGGAGCAATAAAAAGTTGTCCTAGCAAGTCGAAAAGGCAAGGAAGGCTGATGTGGGTGTATTTTGAGATTAAGGAAAAATTACAAACTTTCTAATGAAAATATTAAAACTGCTGTGATTTAAAAGTACCTTCATAAATCATCAATAACCTTATGATATTGTTCATTTATATAGTGATTAAACATTTAAATAAATATCTAAACTGATGAATGCTATAATATAACATATGTCACTTTAAGATGAAAAAATATATGTCTGTACAGTGAGTTCATAAATATCAAATAGCATAATTTTAAGAACCAACATTATTCGTATCTAATGTGGAATTTATGAGTTTAATGCAGTTTTAATGAAAATATTTCAACAACTATTCAGATTCTGATAAAATCTGAAGTACCTATAAAACTTACATCGTTAGATAAAATTTCAACTCCATTTGTCCAAACAGGATCTCCAGGAACACAATTTTCTGTCTTCATTTGATTGATTAACAGATTGTCGGTATTATCACAAATCGCAGCTGAAATTTGAATCCATGTATATGGTGTAAAAGCAACATATAAATTATTTACGTTTCATCCTCCTGGCACCAAAGCTTAGTAGATAAACTACAAAAATTCCATACTCCTACAGAAGATATTAAAAGCAAAACAATTAGAAATACATTCAAATAGAATTTTAGCTTATTCATTTTTTGACAGGAATTTAGAACAAAATGACAAATACCTGAAACTGTAAAATTAAGGTTTGAATTGAAGACAGAAATTTCGGTATACCGAATCTTGCATTAACCTGACGATTCCTGGGGTCAACAAAATCGATTCATTTTTATTATATTTCCTTAATCCTTATTTTAAAGTAGATCTATGAGATCACATCACCTTCTCAAATGAAAGTGAAGAGTGAAGATAAACAAACTTGTTTTCTATTCTACAGAGAAATCACTAATTCTGTAGTCTGTACCATAGATAAGCGATACGCCTCCTACCGGTGTAGAATATCACTAATTAACTAACGCATGGGCCATAGATCGCTTTGTTTATGGGTGTATTCGCGTTGGGCGCTTACACGCTTTAAGCGCTCATGCTTAGAACTAGAAGCACAGGTTATTGCCGTTCGTGTTGGCCTACTAGCGCTTGGAGACGCTCACGCTTTGGCTTTGAGCATTAAAGGTAAATGTCAGATCTTCTTTTTACGCTTAGGTAGTAAAAAGCCAGATAGTTCACACAAATACTATGCTTTAATATTTCTCTACAAATTTATTAATTATCGACAACAAAAGTTAGGTTAGCTTACGCTTAGTGTTGAGCGTTTGTGAGCGCGGGTCGACCACAGAGAACGAAGTTTATATGCGATTAAAGCGTGTAAGCGCCCAACGCGAATGCACCCTACGTGTATTTTCTATTTTATATGAGAAGTTGTCGAGTTTTAATTGTGTTTAATTTTGTTTGGGATCGTTTACAAACGTTTAGAAGAGATGAATCGTTATTGTTGTGTATCCTATTGTTCATCTTGGTAACAAAAAACTCCCAATATAGCTTACATACCTTTCCGAAAGCTGGACAATTCAAAGTTGTATTCCAAACAAAGTTGGGAAACAAGGAAATGATGGACAGAAGAAAGGCGTGGATTCATAACTTGAAGATTGAAAAAAAAATTCTGAGCATACGAGAGTTGTTCTTACAAGTTTACTGAGAATAATTATTTTCCTTGCAGTAAGTTTGTGGATTTTTCCATATTGGCGTCCGAAATTCAGATCGTAGCTCCGGAACGGCTAATATCGATACTAGAGCATGAGCGATTAGCTGTTTGTTTACATTGATTGGTAATGGTATTTACGCTCATTTCATTTTGAGTTTTCGAATGTTTAGCTTCATAATTTGTGTTTTTTTGGGCTTCGTATTTTCTAGTGGTTCATTGTGTTTCGATTGAGGACAATATTAACTCTGTTCAACAGTAGATTACCTCGATAACCTACCTACATCAAGTTGAAATTTACACTGAGTTTTTATCATTGAACATGAAAATCAATAATAAAATTAAGTAGAGGACGAATGAATTAATTGGTTGAAGGAACTATGTATACCTCATGAAAAGGCTGTATGATAGAACACCTTTTTATTTAAAAAATTAAAAAACTTTTAAAAGTTTCAAGAAAACATCTCTGACATGTCTACTTTCATTACGAACTGAAGAATTTTTGAGTATAATGGACGAAACTAAGTACTTACCAGCAAAACTGAAAGAAACAACATGAAATAAAAGAAGAATTAATATGAATACTCTGCTTGAATGGTTTGAACGTAATGAGTTATTATATATTTTTTTAAATTTTCCTGACGTATAATAGCTCTCCTAAAAGTACGACGGACTTCTGAGAGTCTCGTTTTTTTGATAGAATCTCTGTTTTCCTGATTATATAATTGAATAATTTAGTTTTTACCTAGCTATAGAGTCCAGATTTATTTCATATTCTTGATGTTATGATAAACTGTTATTTTGGTTGTGCAAATAAACATCATTTGTTATTATTATTTTAATAGTATCTCTGGTTGTTACATGAAAGAAAATACAATTATCTAGAATCTCTGGATGATGGCCCAGGTTCAGATTCCGATAAAAGTGGAAGATTTTTCGTTGGAATAGCATTGGACTTCAAAAACTCTACGTTTTCGGTTAGCTGAAAATTGCACATCATTAGTTGGTATAATTCTATATGGAAAAATCCACAAACTTACTGCAGGGAAAATAATTATTCTCAGTAAACTCTAAAGAACAACGCTCTTATGTTCAGACATTTTTTTTCAATCTTCAAGTTATGAATCCACACCTTTCTTCTGTCCATCATTTCCTTGTTTCCCAACTTTGTCGGAATTGCCAGATGATAACCATACCTTATGTGAAGGGAATATCCGAGAAGATAAGGCGAATCGCTCAGCAGTACAACATCAAAACAGCGTTCAAGTCGGACAACACCTTAAGAAGCAGGCTGACCAAAACTAAACCAGATGGACCCCCGGACAACCAGAATTGCGTATACCTTGTGCCCTGTGAACGTGGAGATTCATACATCGGTGAAACGAAGAGACCTCTTAATGTTAGGTTCGGAGAACATCAAATACACACACGAAGAACCGAAACATCGAAATCGGGAATTGCTGATCACGCATGGACAAAACATCACAACATTAAGTGGAACGATGCTAGGATTATCCACCGGGAACAGAACTGGCGAAAACGAAAATTCAAGGAAGCTGCTTTCATCCAACAGAACCATGAAGTTTTCAGTAAACCCAGTGTTGAAGTGGCAAACGCGTGGCGACCAATCCTGGCGCGTATCAGTGGTCTCAAGCTCCTCCCCTCGCCCAATGGGAGAGACGCCCAACACGGCACGACTGATCAAGGGAGTATGTAAAGATCAATCCAAACTCTGATAATCAGTTTACACTTGAGAACGGTTAGAGATACCCAACTAACCGAAACGTCGTGTAAATTAATTGTATAATTTTATTTTTTCACCATTTTCCAACTTATTATTTACTAATCTCATTTCATTTCTTTTTTTCAGATACTACTAATTCATTGAATTTAATTTTTCAGCTATTTTCTTTTCTTGCCATTTACTAATCAAATTTTCTTTTCTTTTATTTTTGTTTCAGATATATTTTTATAGTCCAGAATTTCACAAATACAGAAGAAACATTGTCGAAATCATTCAAAGTATACATAGTACCTCTAACCAATTAATTTATTCGCCTTCTCCTTCATTTTATTATTGATTTTCATGTTCAATGATAAAAACTCAGTGTGAATTTCTACTAAAAAACACAAATTACGAAGCTAAACGTTTGAAAACTCAAAATTCAAAATCAAATGAACGTATACCATTACCAAACAATGTAACCAACCGTTAATGGCCCATGCTATAGTACCGATATTAACCGTTCTGGCCCTACGATCTTAATTTCAGACGCCAATAGTAATAATAGAGTACTCAGTAATAAATAATTTAAAAAATCTAATGGTTTTTGTGACTACTGCTTTTTCTATGACGAGAAGGGGATATATAATTTATAAGTTGACTCACTTCTAGACTAGTAGTTCTTTTCAACAACGTTTCTCCTAATAATTGTAACTTGTTACACCATTTTTTTTAAACATATGAGAGCTCACGAAAATTTCTGTATACTGCGTCGGAATGCAATAAATAGTTAACTGCATCGGTGAATGGGGTTTTTCTTCTGAGTTCTGTGAAATTTGTCCGATGTATATATAAAAAAAGTAAATATAACATTACCAAAGAACTTAGTAAAGAAAATGAACCTAAGTATTCCAAAAATATAAAATTTTTTGGAGGTTCATAGTAACAAGCTTACGCTATTTCAGTATGAGTCAGAATGTAATACAGCCGTCTTGGAAAAACAGAAACTTTTATTGTCTCTGAAAGTTGTAACATATCGTGAAAATCATTGGTTTTCATAAATGTAGAATGCACCGATATGATTAATATTATTATGTTAAAAGAGAAAAGTGTTCGACACAAAATTAAATCCAATAAAGTATCGTTTTAATTCTAATTTAATGTCTCGATTTGTGAATTGATTTATTGACAAAATGACGCAGAAACAATATAATGGCCTAAAATTTAACATAAAGGATAAATTAAATATAGGTTCCTGAAAATAAAACCTAAGATAATGAACGCAACACAGAACTATTTAGGTACATGGTGCTTTCGCGTTGGGAGCTTACACGCTTTGAGCGCTCACTCTCACGCTTAGAAGCACAGATTATTGGTGTTCGTGTTGGTCTACTAGCGCTTAGAGACGCTCACGCTTTGGGTTTGAGCATTAGTTATTTCAACATGGGAAATGTCCGATCTTCTTTTTACGCTTAGGTAGGCAAAAGCACGACATTTCACGCAAATGCCGTGCTTTGACATTTCCCTACAAATATATTAATTATCGACAACATAAGTTAGGTTAGCTTACGCATAGGGTGTATTCGCGTTGGGCGCTTGCATGCTTTAAGCACTCACGCTTAGAAGCACAGATTATTGGCGTTCGTGTTGGCCTACTAGCTAGGCCTGTAAAAGTAACGAAAAGTTTGTTACCCGTATGTATTCGTTACTTTATGATGGAGTATTCGTTACTAAGTATTCGTTACTTTCGTTACTTTCGTTACTTCCGTATAAGGAAAGATTTGAACCGTATATACGTTAATTTTCGTTATCGTTACTTTCGTATGTTTCGTTACATTCGTTATCGTTACTTTCGTATAAGATTCGTTAGTAGTTTACTTTACAGATATACCGTATATACGTTAGTTTCGTATGTTTCGTTACATTCGTTACTTTCGTATAAGATTCGTTAGTTCCGTATAATATAACGATAATTTGAAAGATTTAAGCTCATATTCCTTATTGCATTAATATTTATGTCGTTATTTATACTTAGTATGATTTATTGGATTATAGGACACTTTCCTGTAGGCTAGGGTTATAGATAGCTGATTGCATTTTATTAATTACAATAAAATTCATGTGCATATTTGCAGGAAACACCATTGTTGCATATTATTACTGAAATAACGGCTTTTGAATTTTTTAGGTTTTTTTTTTAAATTATTCAACAGATTGATCAAAAAAGGATATTAGTTTGTAATAATTTCAAGACTCAAAACTCATTATTTTCAAATTGTTCATCTCCCCTTTATATTAACTCTTCGTTCAATTGCTTCTAAGGCTTATTTTATATAACATTTTGAAATAAAATAATTTCACATAAATTGGTTTCTGCAGATTACTTTTATTAGGGTAAAATTGATGTTCATTTAGTTATTTGTTAGTCTTTGAGGGATCGATTATAAGCCAAGTAATTGAATAATTCCAACACGGAATCAGAATCCTGTTCTCGGTAGATGGTTTATTGGAGGACAAAATACCGACAAACACTGGCAAATTGGTATTTTTTTAGGTTTGTGATTTAAATTTAGAAAATTTTTTTAGAGGTATGTCTTGTTTTTTTTCATGTTTTTCTTTATACTTATTGAAAAAATTTTATTATCAAATATGTGAGTGTTTAACTGATGTAATATGTAGGTAAAAAAGTTCGTGTGACTTGTGGTGGTCATCGTTTCACTCGTACATCTAATAAAAATTAAACATCTGACGTCACGGTTATCTACCTTAATAATTATTACCCAAAGATAAATTTTATTTTTTTTATATGATATTCATAAACAGAACAGTAGTACAAATACATGCGCAAAGGAAAAATGCGAAAGTAACGATGCTAGTTCGAAAGTAACGAATCGTTACTTCGAGTCTAATGAAGTATTCGTTACTTAGTAACGAATACATACGGTTTGCCACAGCTCTACTACTAGCGCTTAGAGACGCTCACACTTTGGCTTTGAGCATTAAAGGCTTCTAAGCGCGAGCGCTTAAAGCGTGTAAGCGCCCAACGCGAATACACCCGAGAAATGAGAATATATATCTATGGATCCAACAAACAACACAAGTTCTGTGGTTATAACTTGCAACTTGGTTAACCTATTAACTATAACATCATAAACAAAACCAATAAACACTAAACAGTTAGATAGATGTTAGGTCTTAGTTGATATATGGGACATAAAAAAAGTCAACATAAATAGCACAATAACAAAAAAAGTAATTTAATGAAAGTATATATTTAGTATATTGCTATTTATTTTCGTTATGACTACTCCAGCAACAGATCAACAAACCAATGTCTACCGTAAAATGCTTTCAGCCGCTATTTGTAGCATTTGTTTGGGCACTGGCTTTGATACAATGGAGAAAGAAGCTCTAGCATCTCTTGTGGAAATTTTAGAATGCTGTAAGTAAATATTTCAATGGTTTTGGAAAGTCGCAAATACTTCTTATTTTCAGTCTTGAGCCAACTGTCTTTGTTAAGTAGAAATTATTGTGAACTTGCTGGTAGGAGTGAGCCCCTTATGGCAGATATCCTATTAGGATTTGTTGATATGGGTGAATAATAACAATATTTGCAAAAGCTTAAATGTTTATTTCCTAATATTTTTTAGGTATTGATTTTTCTTCCTTTGAGGACTACATTAAATCTGCCAAGTATCCTAATTTACCTCCCATAATTGTTCAACAACCTCCTAAACAACCAAATATGCTTACAACAGGAGTTAAGCAGCCTTTACCACCACACATTCCGTCGTATTTGCCTGAGTTTCCTGTACCTCATGCTTATATTCGAACACCTGTTAGTTGATTATATGTAGAAAATGATGATTTTAAATAACTGCTCTACTAGATTTAATATTGATTTTCCTTTTTTAGACTCATCGGCAACCAATTATTGATTATGAATCGGTTAGGGAGAAAGCAGCCATTCAAAAAAAAGATGTAGAAAGGGCTTTAACAAAATTTCTTGCGAAAACTGCACCTAGTACCCATAATTTGTTTGATACAGAAGAGACAAATACATTCCCTTGTGAGTAGAACTGCTACTTTCTGGTTAAGTTATAAATATATATACTGATATTTAAAATAAAACACTTGGTTTAATGCTTTACAAATAACTTTAAGTCAAGAGTTTTATTTTATATCAGTAATTAATCCAGTTTGTTTTGAAATAAAGTTTCATTAATTATTATTATTATAATCATGTTTCATCAACTTCAATATTAGTTATTAAATATATATATATATATATATATATATATATATATATATATATATATATATATATATATATGTGTGTGTAAGAAATATATTTAAACTGCGCAAGGAATCTCCGTAAGCAGACTAACAACTCTCGATGAATTCATTTTGAGCGTTCGGTTGAACTAAGTCATCCTTCGGATATTCGAGGTTCTAGTATCTAGTATATACCTATATACTAATTATATATATATATATATGTATATATATATATATATATATATGTCTGTTATTAGCAATAATAGGACGTTTAATTCGTTCTTAATCTCAAATAACAAGCATCTAGCAGTTGGTTTTTTGCATAAAATAGAGAATATAGTGGTCAATACCACAAAAAATAATAGGAAAATTACTTGTCAACTTGTCAACATATGTATGCTATTGAATGTACTAATCTATTGCATGATTGAATTAGCAGAATTTGTCCAAAGTGTAAATAAGTTTTCCGCATTTATCCTGTAAATAACCATCTGCCTGATGGTTACAATAATTTGATCTGGAATTGCCTGACCTCAACCTGCGCCTATAAATCTATCTGACCCGGCAAACATTTGAATCATTAAAATGACTATTAAAAAATATGGGTTGTTGATAGAAGGGTGAAAATTTAGAGTTGTATGTATTTTTTAATGCAACATCATGAAAAAAAAAATTTTTCCAAAAAATTTATTAAATTACCACATATCACTAATCACTTATGGGTATGAAAAATATATTACGACCTATTCTCAGACCGACTATTGTTATTTTCGATTGCCATCTTGCAACTCTATTGCGGATCTGTGGATAAAATAAAAATCGCGATGGAAAAATAGGGCTGATCGTAGAATGGTGAAAAATTGAGAGTAATATGAATTTTTTCATTCTTAGTCATGACAAAATGAAAATCTTGCCAAAAAAATTTAAATTTATAATTAACAAATAAAAAATACGGGTTGATTGTAGAGGGGTGAAAATTTAAGGTTGTATGTATTTTTAAATTTTGTATCATAAAAATAGAACAAAAATTTTGTCTGAAAAATAAAAAAATAAATTAAGGGGTGGACCACTCTCAACATTCAGGGGGATGAAAAATAGATTTTGTCCGATTCTCAGGCTTAACCGATATACATACAAAATTTCATGAGAATCGGTCGAGCCATTTCGGAGGAGTTTAACAAATAAAAAATAGGGGTTGATCGTAGAGGGGTGAAAATTTAGGGTTCTATGTATCTTTGAATGCTGTATCATAAAAAAAATTGAACAGAAAATTTTGTCTGAAAATAAAAAATTAAAATTATGGGGTGGACCACCCTTAACATTTAGATGTTGGCCGATTCTCAGACCTACACGATATGCACACAAAATTTCATGAGAATCGGTCGGGCCATTTCGGAGGAGTTTAACTTCTAACACCGTGATACAAGAATTTTATATATTAGATATATATATATATATATATATGTATATATATATATATATATATATATATATATTATATATATACTATATATATAATATATATATATATATATAATATATATATTATTTTATATATAATATATTATAATATTATATATATATATATATATTATATATATATATATATATATATATATATATATATATGTATATATATATATATATATAATATATATATATATATATATATATATATATATATATATATATATATATATAGATGAGATTATTCTGAAAATTAGATTCCATGGGTAATTGATTTTGTTCTATCGATCTAAAATAATAGTGACTCTGCAGCGTTGCCGCTTATACTAAAAAGTAGCAGCAACTGTGAAATTTCAAATGAGACACCCTATATATTATTCCATTTTTTGCTTCTCTACCATTTTCCAATTGTTTTTGTATGATACTTCCCTATACCTATCTCCAGAGGTTTTCGAGAAATTAAATGGTTTCCTTATTTTTTTGTGCAAAACATAGCTTCAATTAAATGTTCATTACTAAGGTATTCAGATTCGTAGGACGCTGAAATTTTAGGTGTAGTTTACCAAGTTCCGACGTATTAGGAATATTCTAAGGACTTTGTTCTCCATTATACAGGGTCCTTCAAAATTTGCGATTTTAACGATAAATACAAAAATAGTAAAAAGTGCATTTTTTCAAATGTAATACCCTGTATATTATTGAATATCTCGAAAGAAAATTGAAATTTCTTTCAAATGATATATCATGTTCCTATACCTAAAAAGTCAGGTTTCCGAAATAAAAGCAAGTTTCTATAAAAATCGGATTATTTAGCCATATTTTGTATTAGGTAGCTATGAAATGTCAAGAAAGATGTCATTATGAAAATTTGACAATTAGTCCATCAACAATAAAACGTTCGCGCGTTCATTAACGAAAATTTGATTTGAAAACAATCAAAATGGAAGGCAATAACTATTCTCATGAAGTTTTGATGAAGTTATTTATTGTACATGGTCAATGTGACCAAATAATAGCAAGAACATGCAGAAAATTCAATGAAATGTATACCTATTGACAACCAATAAACGAGAGAAAATTTGTACGTTTACAAAATAATTTTATCTGGATGAGGCACCAGCTCATTGCACTAGAGAAGTAACAACTGAGTTGTTCCAAATGTTCGATGATCGCTGGTTTAGACGTTTAGGACTTGGCCTGCGAGATCACCCGACCTAACGCCAATTGAATTTTACTTGTGGGGTACTTTGAAAAGAAAAGTTTACATTACATCAATAGCCAGTAAACAAGACCTGCGCCAACCAGTGATCAATTCCATCGATGAGCTAAATGCCAATGAGATAAGGAGGGCCACAAATCATTCAACAAGTATCCGAATTTTGAAATGTTTGGAAACCAACGGCAGTCATTTTGAACACTTATTATGATCGTTTTCTTAACTTAAATACTTATGTCATTGTTTATTCATAGTTTATTCCCGATATACCGTTTTGTTATTTGTTATTTTACGTAATGCAAATTGTTTTTTTTTTTAGTTTAGTAAATTTCGTTTCGCTTTCAATATTGACCCATAAGTGATAAAATTATTTTATAAACGTACAAATTTTCTCTCGTTTATGGGCTGTCAATAGGTATATATTTCATTGAATTTTCTGCATGTTCTTGCTATTATTTGGTCACATTGACCATGTACAATAAATAATTTCATCAAAACTTCATGAGAATAGTTATTGCCTTCCATTTTGATTGTTTTCAAATCAAATTTTCGTTAATGAACGCGCGAATGTTTTATTGTTGATGGACTAATTGTCAAATTTTCATAATGACATCTTTCTTGACATTTCATAGCTACCTAATACAAAATATGGATAAATAATCCGATTTTTATAGAAACTTGCTTTTATTTGGAAACCTGACTTTTTAGGTATAGGAACATGATATATCATTTGAAAGAAATTTCAATTTTTTTTCGAGATATTCAATAATGTACAGGGTATTACCTTTGAAAAAATGCACTTTTTACTATTTTTGTATTAATCGTTAAAATCGCAAATTTTGAAGGACCCTGTATAATGGAGAACAAAGTCCTTAGAATATTCCTAATACGTCGGAATTTGGTAAACTACACCTAAAATTTCAGCGTCCTACGAATCTGAATACCTTAGTAATGAACATTTAATTGAAGCTATGTTTTGCACAAAAAAATAAGGAAACCATTTAATTTCTTGAAAACCTCTGGAGATAGGTATAGAGAAGTATCATACAAAAACAATTGAAAAATGGTAGAGAAGCAAAAAATGGAATAATATATAGGGTGTCTCATTTGAAATTTCACAGTTGCTGCTACTTTTTAGTATAAGCGGCAACGCCGCAGCGCCACTATCATTTTAGATCGATAGAGCAAAATCAATTACCCATGAAACCAAATTTTCAGAATAATCTCATGTCCCGTGAGTGACCCTGTATATATATATATATATATATATATATATATATATATATATATATATATATATATATATATATATATATATATATATATATATATATATAACTATATATATATATATATATATATATATATATATATATATATATATATATATATAACTATATATATATATATATATATATATATATTGTGCTAATAATATATGTTTAATTTTTTTAAGTGATTGCATGTCAGCCAAATTACCCACCTTACTTGAGTGCTCTCTTGCCCCAAGACCAAATATTTGATCCAGAAGATTTAGAATATGATCCTAAAGCGGAAGGATCAGAACATAAAAAATCAAAAGACAGGATTGCAGAAGATGTGAAAATTGAGAAAATTGACGAAGAACTGGTTCAGAATATTAAATGCGAAGATAATAATTCTCCAAATAATTTTATAGATAATCCATATTTAGCAGCAATCAAATTGCCAAAAACTGAAGCTATGGATCTATCTTAGTAGTAAGATATGTAGTTGGAGGAATTTCCAATCAGAAGTCATTTTGGAAGGAGTATAGATTATTTAAGTATTTTATTAATAATCCTTGTTATTTGTTTTTTAGTAAAGTTGTAAAACTAAATTGACTTTGATTATGGACCAATCTGCCTGGACCTTATATTTTAATCTTAACTAAAATAATATTATATTGTATATAGTGGATAAACATAAATTTTCAAACTCCTTTCAGGACGCCATAATTAATAACACAAAGATATATTTGAATTTCAGTTTATAGTGTATCCTAATGTATCCACAATTCAAATTCTACTATATATATATATATATATATATATATATATATATATATATATATATATATATATATATATATATATATATTATATATTATTTGAGAAACATTACATTATCAGTAGGTGTAAATCAGTCAATGAATATGTTTATTATGTGGATGACATTAAATTTAATTATGTATTTTCTGTATTATAGAAATACCTTTAGTAGACAATTCAATATTGAATATCTTAGAAGAAGCATTAAGTCAAAGGTGCTTGAGATCCAGGGCTTAAATTTCAGGAATAATATAAATTTTCTAGTTAACAACCTGTAGATTTTGAATTTTTTTTATCTCGATCAAATCCAAAGATGGACTTGGTGGTCACCTTAATATCTCTGCTTTCAAATCCTCTTGAAGAAATTTTGTATTTTTGCTGCTTCATATATCGAAACATTACAAATCTTTGATAATTTGAGTGTAAGTTATAATTTCTGGGAAAAGCTGTTTCTCAAATTTTGAAATGTCACATACTGACGATGTAATTCAACTATTATTAGAGTAGCTAATTTTTATATGTGTCACCATTTTACACAAGTGCCCAGATGCAATATACCCCTCACTATTGAACATTTATTTGTCTGCCCACAATATCTCCAGGAAAGAACCAACCTCCAGCTTACCAGTGACTTATCTGTGATTTTGAATAGTGACTTGAAAAGTGTCGTTCGGTATTTCAAAAATATCAATAGGTATGTTAAATCAGATATAGTGATGATTGTAGTATCACCGCTTATGGCCCAATGAGGTCGATGTGGGTTGAATAAACGAAAAAAAAAACTTATTTTAAAGCAGCTCATCGATAGAATTTTGATTTATTTTTGTTTTTGTAACTTTTTACGATTTTCTTAAATAATATTTCAATCAATATTTTCTTTTCTATTTATTGTTATGCATTTTTAATAAATGTTATGTCATTCACTCTGATGCATTATTATATTTTCATGCATAAAAACTAAAATTAAATTTTTCACGTTTGGAAAACAGATAACGAAAAACTTGTTATTAATTTATGTTTATATTTACATCAATAAATATTATATCAAAATCGGTAACAATAAATATATTATAACAAAAGTCAACACGTTAAAACAAATTGTAGAAGGATTAGAGTTTGATGAAATCAAAGGTTGAAATAACGCAGCATCCTCTTGGTTAGTTACCCAGCCTACAATATTTTCTTTTTTATTCTGTACTTTAAACCAGATATAAAGTGGTTGAAAATATTTAATCATTGAATCTGCAGATATTCGATTTGTTTTACCTTTTGTTAGTATTCTCAATACATCCTTCCAATGTTTAGATTTTCCAATGCTTAGTATATCCCTAAAATGTAAAATTTTATTTACTCATTGAAAAAAGATGTTCTCAATAGCTATTAAATTAAATTCGTTCGTAAGGTCTCAATCTCATGAAAGTTAAAAAGCGTTGCGTTAAAATTCGACGTTGGCGCTTTTAAAACTATTGCGATTAGCGGCCTTTACACTTGCGATCTTTTCTACGCGTCTGAATCTTGAAGGAAAGTGCGAGCGCAAAATTGTGGCAATCGTGCGCGGGAAACATTGGGAACCCAATAAGAAATATGTTAAAAAGTTTTGTCCACGACTGTACTATAAATCATTCATTATACGTGTGCTTCCTGAAGTACAATTATACCTATTATTCACTAGTGTGTATAATGGTTTATTATACACTGCATGACGTCACACTCAAAACGTATGTCCAAACTTGAGACTATCATTCACATTGTTAGGATAGTATTGTTATTAGATTTATAGGTTTTATGTAACTAAGATAACTTTTAGGCAAATTATTAAACTAATATTTAATATAATGCCCAACTTATTGAATATTTACTCTAATAAATTATCTATTTCATTTTGATCAGAGTGAAAGAAAGGAATGGAATCGATGTCAAGTGAAATAGTTGACGTTTACGTTAGTATGCAGTTTTCAGTGAACACAGAAAATGTTATGTCAACGCTTTTGATAACTATTTTTATTGTTGAAAATGCAGATTATTACTAATTTTTTCGAGGAAGTCGTGGACAAAGTATAGTATTCTACTCGCACAAAATTACAATTTTTCACTCGAGTGAATTGCGACACTCGCTTGCAGCTCGTGTCGCAAACTTCACCCTCGTGAAAAATAGCAATCATTTTGTGCTCGTTGAATAATATACTATTAATCACTATCCAGAAAGAAGATAACCTTATGAAGCTATTTTCAATAGAGTTTAAAATCTTGGATGGTATTTATTTCGATATGAATAGGTTGGGGGTTAACTCCCAGCGGAGGAATTGAATCTTGTTTACACGATAAAAGGCGCAATTTTGGGACCATAGGGTTGAATCTTTGTAGGTAGGTAGTTTCGTATGATATCTTGGATGGTATTTATTTCGATTTGAATTGGTTGAGCGGTTAACCCATAGATATATACTATATATACTTACTCGATATATATTAAGATTTCTATGGGTTAACCCCCCCGGGAAGAAATAAATATTGTTTACACGATAGACGGCGCCATATTTTTTGGGTTAGGAACAAAAGTTTTAAGTGAATGAATCTTTTAAACTTTATAGGTCATGAAAACCTTCTCTTCTAATGCAGCTCGTACGTTAGAGTTTTTTTTTCTTGTTACTAAATATAACCCAAAACATATAAATATTAACTGGTAACTAAAAATAATTTAGGTACTTTGAATTATTCAGCAAATTTGATAAATGTTCTTATCACTTGTATTAAAAACTAACTAACTGGTTTTTTCTCTACTTAATTCTAAGTTGTCATATATGACCAAGTTCTTCAGAGTTATTGAAAAAGAGATCTTATAAGAACTGTAAAAAATAAAAGAAAATTTTAAGCGCAAAAGAAAATAATTGTGATTTAGAGAAACTTGTAAAAGATATGGTCTCTTCGAGAAGTCTGAGGTCTTGCAAATGCAAACTAGCAGTTGCATGGATTGTGGCTAAGGATATTTCCGTTATTAGGTTGAGGACATTTTTTATCTAAAGGGATTCTTATGACGTGCTATTGTGCTTAAAAAAAAAATGTCATGTTTTTCTCAAAGGTCCGGAAAAAATATTAGAAATTTTTATATTTATATGCCAAGAAAGAGTAGGGAAAGTTTAGATAAATCAAAGTAACGGTAATTATGGAGATCCTTTCAGAGTAACCGATTTTAGTTTCGGATTCTTGCTTATTTTTTAAAATTTTTTTGGGCTGAAAAAGTTTAATATGAACTCAGATTTCGACGCTTTCTCACCATTTTTTTTTCAAAAAAGTATTTTATTTTGAAAAAGATGACCTTTTTCCAAATGAAATTGATCTATCCGATCTATTCGATACTTTCTTGAACTGGCAGGTTAGGTTAGTATATATATATATATATATATATATATATATATATATATATATATATATATATATATATATATATATATATATATATATATATATATATATATATATATATATATATATATATATATATATATATATATATATATATATATATATATATATATATATATATATATATATATATATATATATATATATATATATATATATAGTTATTCAAACTTGTGGGAGGTATGGAGATATTGAGGTCTCCTCAAATAAACTGAAGAAATACCACCACAGTGTACCTATACTATTGTATACCTACTAACTCGAAAGGATTATTTGTTGCTACTGGGTCTTGCAAACTAGCTGATAACTGGATTATGGTAATAGTTATTTTCGGCAAGTTCGGGTTAAAGATTGAGAAGTTTTTTAACTAAGAGTGATGGTTGTGAAGTGTCTTTGAGTTTTAAAAAAACCATAATGTTTCTCATAGGCCCTCAATTCATTAGAAATTAGTTTATATACGAGGCGTAGAGAACTAGAGCGGACCATCCCACAAAATCATAAATATTGGACCAAGGGGTATTTTCCATACTTTATATTACATTTTTCAAAGCCATAGTGGACCATCTAAATTGATTCTATGAGAAATGGCGTTACTGAATAGAATGTCCATCCATTCGATCCTAACAATAAATTGGTGTCATTTTATTTTAAACTTCATTATCTCTATTTGTGTCAGTAAGTGGATGGTCAGCTTTGGTTCTCAACGCCTCATACTTATGGGTATCGCAAAAAAAGCTTTATTAGTTACAACTAATAATATGCGTTTTTAAGAAAAAAGGCTTATCATGAAATATGGGCACATTAGATGTCACCTCGAAAAAATAATTTTATTGGTACCACTAGATGTTGCAAACTAGCTTACCTACATGGATTGTTATTGGTTATGGATATTTCTGCAATCTCAGGTTCAAAATTGGTGACGGTTTTAAGCCAGAGTTATGCTTGTAAAGTGCGGTTGGTTTTTACAGTCATATTTTTATCATAATACCGTAAGAAATATAAATTCTTTTATTTTGTGAAAATAGAAGTGGTAGTATTAATTCAAAGAAATTTGAGCATTTTCGAGAGCGTTTTAAAGGTCATATTGAGGTGCGCTCAAAGAAATCCGAGAAATACGAGACTTTCTAATGAAAATTCAGTAGAAAAAATATTTCTTCTCAAATATGGGACTTTGGGTATCACCTCGGAAAAAGAATTGGTTGAAAAGTTATTGCCCCAGCGTCTAACATTTTTAATGTTTTACTTACGATAAAATTCTGCCAGCTTCTCGAGATCTGTAAATATCACAATTATGGAGCGCCCCAGTGTGGCCAGCGGCAGTGCATAAAGCTTCAAATATTTGAAATTCCAACAGAAGGGCCACATAATATTTCATATAAGGGATATCAGCCGCAATATGTCTCTTCGCAGCAGGATCTAGATGTTGTTCACTTCGAGTTACAGGTGGAACAATTCCTTGAAATTTGATTCTTAACTCCCACCAATCGGAGTTCATATTTGATACTCCATTTCTGAAGATTTCGTATCGCCACTAAAAACATATGTATTTTGAATAGTTTCTAAGAAAATCTCACTTAAGAATTGATTGAAGATATCAACATGAAAATACACACTTTGCTAAGACGACAGATATTTCAGATTGTTTGACTTTTTTCAAAAATAATACAACACTGAGTATGAGGGTGGAATGTAGAATACTGGGTCTAATAATGAAAAATACATTTTAAAAAGCGAAACGCCGAGCATATCTTATTAGCTATTCACAACACTAATAAATGCCTTTTTGCTATGATGTATTTGTCGAGCAAATTATTCTTCATAGTAATGTAACAAGTGGTAGTCACTGTTTGCTAAATGTGGTGAAAGAGGTGATTAAACAATTCATATTTAATTCATTGATTTTAGCCACTGAAAACATTGACGAATGTTTTGATATAGTGCCATGGAGGAATAATAAGATTATTTTCGTTAGTTGTGGTCGTTTTCTCTTCACATCCTTTCTGAAACGTTGCAAAAATAATGTGCAGTACCTAGTTAAGGCAATTAACGATTCAAATTATGTTGCATCAAAGAAGACATTCCCGTATTACAATTCTTTGGAAAATTGACATTCAGTCCAACCTTCTAATGTATTATTCTTGGAAATGTGCATATTCTCAACTGAAACATATTTACCTACTTATTGAGATATAGTAGCGGAACGTTAGCAAAGTAGATATGTAGGTAAATATGTTATTTGCTTGAAAGGAAAATACTCACCATATCGACTAAATATGCAAAAGGCGAATAGGCTACTTTTTTCAGTGCCATGCCGAATAGAAATTTGATATTCATCTCATAATCTGTTGTGTCGTTATTGAAAAGGCCAACAAGATGAAGATGGGTTGGATTATAAACAGATAAACTTATAGCATTCGACAATCCTTCATGAAATCCTGAAACACTTTGAAATATAAACGTTTTTCTTAGGTAGAGAATATAGTAGATACAAATAATCTGATGTAAAATACAATAATTTTGGAAGCCTTAAGTTTGAAACTCAGTTTAATATCGGTTTACTATAAAACTGATTAATCGTCCAGAATGCAAGTATCGAATACTGTTGAAATTAAAATTTTTAGGTCATGTCTATGTGGAAGAAGAAACTGGTCTATCATTATTATGAAATAAGATAAAATATATGATGACCGCTTCGCGAATATGCGTGTATGATAAATGGGGCTAGACGGCTAGAGAAATAATATATCGAAATTGAAGAAAAATAAGTAGTTTGTGAAAATAATTGCATGAAATATGGAATAAAATTATAGTTGTGCAGGTCATCGATTAATGGTAGTGGGTCATGAATGTAAGTAATTGTAGACATACAGCTGACGAATAAATGTTGAAAATAAAGTATGACAGTATTTCGAAAATAAATCGCATTGATAACAATTTCAGTTGGTAATCTTATATTTGATTGAGAAATATGAAAATTGAAATCATATCATCGGTTTAAGATGTTATCATTTGGACAATCATGTGAAAAATGTAAGAAACAAGTGCACGGAGACAGGACTTCATTATTTAACGAACATTTATGCACTCTACCTATAAGTACTTCTTGAAAGTACCTATACTTTGCGACAGTGGCGTAGATAGGGGGGGGATCAAGGGGATCATCCCCCCCCATGAGCCAACAAAAATTATAGTAGAATTGAATAAAAGTCTTCGCATCTACGTATTTGAGTATACAGGAAATTTACTAAGCACTGGCACCTCTTTTGATGTAATGTATGTGCAATTATATAAAAATCCTCTAAATGTTTTCGTGTTCTCCGAGCAGGCCGACCAATCAGGAGCCACGAAATGGTCGCTAGCTATAATTATGGACAGATTAAGCACATGCAAATTGAAAATCTATTCATAATCTAACATAATAGTAAATCAAGAAATTGAATCATTTTTCTAATTTTGGGTAAAGTAACTAGTAGTTTTGAGCATATTTAATTCAATGTTTAATTAGTAGTTTAATCGGTCACTATGAGCAAAAAACATGTTTAAAAAAGCTCTAATGGAAAATTTTTATTTCAAAAGAAAGAACCAAAATCTCCTCGCACTTCTTCTCTTTCTTAATTGTATACTGTACTTACTTACTATCAAACAAAACTGCTCGTGCTTTTGTTTAATAGTATACCTAATATTATATCTAAAGCACGAGCAGTTTCGTCAATAGTATAGGTAGTACAAAATTTAGAAAGAGAAGAAGTGCGAGGAGGTTTTGGTTGACTTCTTTCTTTCGAAATAAAAATTTTCCATTAGAGCCATTTGAACTTTTTAAACACGTTTTTTGCTCAAAGTGACCGATTAAACTAGTAATTAAACATTGAATCAAATATGCTCAAACTTCTTTCTTCGTAAATAAAATTTTCCATTTCACATACGTTTTTTGGATCTCGTGACTGAATAAATTCCTGTTTACTTTCGAGGAGCGTGACTTCTGCTTTTAGAAGATTTTCAATCAATATTTAATATCTCGAATATTTTTTGAGGTAGAGTAGGTATCAAAATATGACTAACTTTCGGATTTGATTGTCAATTTAATTACTCCATAATATTTTGAAGTTAATAAAACTTGTCGAGTTAGTCTTCTACTTTCTTGTGATGGCGTTAAATCCATTTCTGGACTTATACATCATGGATCTTGGGGAGAGATTTACTAATCATGAGAATATAGCCTAGTCAACAAGTGCTTTTTTTGTTCAACTTTTTTCATGAGTCTCGGAAGAATATGAACAAGGTGTCATTCGATTCGGAAGAGTAAGTTATGTTCCGTTTGAGAAAACTGTAAAAGTTATAATCAGTTTACTGAAAGAAAAAATTATCTAAAAACTAATTGATATTTTTGATATCTAAATAAAGATACAAAAAGAGGAGAATATTTTCTAAAAGAAAGACTCTCGGAACTGTAGGATTAATATTTGTAATTTTCTCAGAGGGGTAAATATACGGCCGAAAATAGGTAATCTGGCTTGCGACAGTAACGCTCATTTCGGACACTTCAACAATAAACATTTTTTAACTAAGTATATTAAATATTAAATTAAGGAATGAAAAATTTCAGGTTCTTACTGGATAGGTAAATGAACAATAATCCAGCCACAAAACATTTTTATCGCGATTTTTCAATCAGTTATGCAATAGTTTTTTGCTGCTTGAAAAAGAACATTGCAAGTGTGATAACTTTTAAACTATAGATCTGATAATTTTTTCTTTCTTGGAGCTAATTTCGAAAGACTGCAGAATAGATCCCCGTTAAAAAAATTTAAAAATTAAATTTTTTAGTTTTTTACTAACACTTTACTTAGTTGCAAAAATGAACACTTTAATTAAAAATAATTCTCTTATGTACAACGCATTCGTTTATAACAATTTTTTAAACAATAGGAGATGAATATTGAAAAAAACCATTTCCTTGTAGCTTCCGATAATGAAAAACGGATCATTAAAATTATAAAAATAATTTCATTTTGATGTTGCAAAACTACGTAAATTGAAAATGAACAACTGAAAAATTGAAGTTTATTTATTTTTTCAACAGGGATTTATTCTGAAGCCTTATAATAATAGCTCCAAGAATGAAAAAAATCTCACATCTAATATAGTGAACAGTTGTCAATCTCACAATTTTCATGGTCAAGTACTAAAAAATTGTTAATTTACTATTGCATAACTATTCGGAAAATCGCTATTATCACCAGATTACTGCTCATTCGCCGATTTAGTAACTGTCTGAATTTTTTCATTCCTTAATTTTCATATTTATTATGGTTGAATAATGTTTATTGTTGAAGTGTCCTTAATGCTCCTGACTTGCGCCCAAATCGAATAACCCGTTTTCGGCCGTATTTTTACCTCTCTGAGAAAATATTGATCCTACAGTTCCGGAAGAGTATTTCTTTTGGGAAATTTCCTCTTTTTTTCGAATCTTTCTTCAGACAAAAGTCTCAGTTAATTTTTGATATACCTATTGGTAAAAAATCAAACTCCTTTTTTTTAGGATTACGTTTATAACTTTCACAATTTTTTCGAGCGAATTTTTATTTTTCTCAAAAAACATCTACATGCCACCTCGAATCGAGTGACATGTTTTGCTCATATTTTTCCGAGACTTGCGAAAAAAGTTGAACAAAAAAGCACTAGTTGACTAGACTAAATGTATTAGAAAGATTTTCTAACGAAATTGACAAAGCAGCTGATAAATTCATCAAAACTGACGAGTTTTATCAAAAATTTCTTACTGGCACACCTGTTGTTCTCGTTAGTTGAAAGTGTGAAAGTGTGAAAGAAATATTTAATTCACAGAGGCGATGTTAAGCCTAAAAATTCAATAAGAGAGCTGGCTGATTGCCTAGAATTTTTTTTTCGAATATCATGAAGGTCAGAATATTAACTATGTTGCCGGTATCGACGTTTGAAGCGAATAAAAACTATTCAAAGGAGCACAATAAAATAAATGGACTTGTAATGACCCTTCCTGAATATATAAAATTCATTGTAAATGAAAAACTCATGTTTGTCCAATTTTTGGTTATTGACAGCTTTGGCTGCTCTGGCAATTCATCGTGACAATGGAATCACAGCTGACGAAGTCATAAATGAATTGTCGAAAAACATCGAAAACTAGATTTTCTGCTCTGATTTTCCCAAGAATATTTTCAATGATGTATATATCCAATAAAATATAATTCAATTTTTCACTGATCTTTAATTAATTTTTTCCAATTCAAATAATTTGAAGTTTTTGCAATTTAATTCAAATTTTCTGCTTATTCTGTACTACCTACATGACAGATTATTTTTATCAACAAAAATAGAACTTTAGATGAAAAAAAGTCATATCCCCCCCATCGCAAAAAGCTATCTACGCCACTGCTTTGCGATACGCATTATGATAGGAAATTATCCGTGAATCCTAAAACGTTGAGAAACGCTGCCTCACTCAATCAG
Source organism: Cynegetis impunctata (assembly GCA_030704885.1). Lineage (NCBI taxonomy): Eukaryota > Metazoa > Arthropoda > Insecta > Coleoptera > Coccinellidae > Cynegetis > Cynegetis impunctata. The sequence continues at coordinate 642,996 of JARQZK010002891.1, forward strand.
CATATTCTCAAAAATAATGAAAAATCGGACAAGTGCCGTACCATTGAATATACCCCCTTAAATATTTATTTTATTTGCCGTTCGGAACCGGCGTTAAACTGTAGGTCCCTCGAGTTAAAAAAAAAATATATTTCAAGTTTCTACCTGCCCCTTAAATTTTTATTTTATTTTAATTTTATTATTTATTTTCAAAGTAAAAATACAACAGAGTATTCTGTGAATATTTCAATTTCAATAATGCCAACAGGTAGGCACCTGTTGCCATTATTGATATCAAGCAAAAAAGGGTAACATAAAATTCGCGTTTGTTGTATGGGAGCCCCCCTTAAATATTTATTTCATTTTGTTTTCAGTATTTGTTGTTATAGCGGCAACAGAAATACATAATTTGTGAAAATGTCAACTGTCTAGCTATCGCGGTTCTTGAGATACAGCCTGGTGACAGACAGACGAACGGACGAACAGACAGCGTAGTCTTAGTAATAGGGTTCCGTTTTTACTCTTTGGGTACGGAACCCTGAAATTCATGAAAATTAATATTTAAATGGCGGCAGTTAAGAAAAATAATTGAAACTACTAAGTAATGCGAACTTTCCAACATCTAACTTAACTCAATCTGAATGGGATGTGGAGATGCACAAAACACCACGAAATAACAAGAAATGTCTACATAAAAATGACGGCGATGAGAGAAAATAGGTTATACCTACCGCTAAAACGCTCATCCTTAGCATCAACTTAATCTACTTAAAAGTTTACGAGCCTCTAACTCAATTTGGAGGGTGCGTGGGAATGCAAAAATCTTCATTCCTTGCCCAAAGACTACAACATTTTTGCTCAAATTTTGATAGTTTTTTTGTGTATAAAAAACACATATACCAAATATCAGCTCATTTGGTCTGATGGGGATAACTAGAAATGCCAAAATGTACCGAAATATAGATATATTATATAATATATCTTCATTTCAGATATTGAAAAACTTCGAACATTTTGGATCGGGAGGTATAAAACGGATATAAAAAAATATATATAATATATAAAAAGTGCGAGTAGGACTCGCGCACGAATGGTTCCGTACCATTGATTATGCCCCCCTTAAATATTTATTCAATTTTAATTTTATTATTAAAGTAAAAATACAACTGAGTATTTTGTGCATATTTCAAGTGCCTACCTGTTGCCATTATTGATATCTAGTTATCGCGGTTCTTGAGATACAGCCTGGCGACAGACGGACGGACAGACAGCGAAGTCTTAGGCCGGCCGCACATTTCCTACAATCGGTTCCGATTGTCTGAAAAGATTGTCGGATCAGGGCATCTGACGCTCAAATTTCTATACCTTTATACGATCATATCGCACACCTACTATCCGATATCGGATCGGAAGTCCGACTCGGATGCAGGAGCACTGCGTCCTACCAATCGGACCGATAAAAAGTCTGATCCGACTACCGGAAGGCAAGCCGTGCATTGTTTTTGCATAGTCTACCGCAAACATACGATTATTTCTGTCAGTTTCTGACAGGGAGTATAGAAAAAGGAATTCTCAAACCATGTGCGATACTGAAAATTTGATTACCACGGTCGAAAAATATCCCTGCTTGTGACAAAATCGGACGTATTTTTCGGCAGTGTGCGCTAGTGGTCCGATTTGAAATCGTTTCAGACAATCAGATCCGATTGTAGTAAATGTGCGGCCGCCCTAAGTAATTATAAATCCGTTTTTACCCTTTGGTAAGATACAGTGCGATAGCGCATAGCCTATTATTATAAGGACTAATAAATTACATCATCATTTATTTCGTGCTCAATTCGAATAAATTTATACATATATTATTATTATACAATATTTTATATTTTAGTTTGTTTACCTTCATTAGCGCCATTTCTGTAAAGATAGGGCTGATTCGCATAATACAAATAATATTGTATGTGTGCCATCTCGTGATGTGTTGTAATTAAATCCTTCATTTCCACTTCAGTACACTGTTTTATTCTGTAAAAAAGAATATATACATATATATATATATATATATATATATATATATATATATATATATATATATATATATATATATATATATATATATATATATATATATATTTATTTATTTGAATTGTTGTTGCCTGTGATCTATTTTTAATCTCTTGATAATTATTAGCAATAACAGGCTGGTTGAATCTTAAAAAACTCGATTTTATTAAAAAGTTGACGTTTCACTACAACATTCGAAAAAATTGAAAATTCTTTGACATTTATTGATTTGAAAAAATTTTGAATAGACAAAGACGACTTTGTCTTGTTAAAATTTTTTTCGGATGTGGTTGTTCTTTGTTATTTATTATGTGCTATTCAGTCTAATATTAACATTCAAAATTGTTATCATTAGAAGGTAAGGGAAACTACAGAAACCTTTACCCACGTAATGTTCGAAAAAAATAATAATAGGTTACTATTTATCCCATACCGGAGAGTTCAAACAATAAACCACAAATGTGTGATTGTCTTCCATAACAGAGGATTTTGTTTGTTATACTATTTTCATCTCCAAATTTTCAATCCAATGCTTAGCTACGCCGTTCTGATGAGGACCAAAAAGTCCGAAACACGTGTCAACGGCTGCTTCCATATAAGCGTTCTATACCGATAATTCTGCTCTACTTTTTCAATATTTTCCCGCGACTAATTTCTTTGTTGTTAGATAAATAGTAACCTATTATTATTTTTTTCGAACATTACGTGGGTAAAGGTTTCTGTAGTTTCCCTTACCTTCTAATGATAACAATTTTGAATGTTAATATTAGACTGAATAGCACATAATAAATAACAAAGAACAACCACATCCGAAAAAAATTTTAACAAGACAAAGTCGTCTTTGTCTATTAAAAAATTTTTTCAAATCAATAAATGTCAAAGAATTTTCAATTTTTTCGAATCTCGTAGTGAAACGTCAACTTTTTAATAAAATCGAGTTTTTTAAGATTCAACCAGCCTGTTATTGCTAATAATTATCAAGAGATTATATATATATATATATATATATATATATATATATATATATATATATATTATATGTATAGATATATATATATATATATATATATATATAATATATATATATATATTATATATATATATATATAGTATATATATATATATATATATATATATGCATATATATATATATTATATATATATATATATATATATATATATATATATATTCCTATGTGAAATATAAGTGAAAAGGGAGAAACAGTTCAAATATAGGCGAAAACAACTGGTGGCAAAGACATTTTTTTGGGAATGGGTGTAGGATGTTTTCGAAGAATAAAAAGGATATTGAAACTACATTTAACTATCGCCTACAATTACTTCTGAACTCTAAAGTAGTTATTCAACTAAATACACATAAATTTACAACCATTGACAGTAATTAAATGGAAGAATAGTAATAATATATTGTATTTGATTTTTTTTCAAATTTACGAGAATAACCATTTTATTATTAGTTCTATAAAAATATAAATTTTATCAGTACATGCAATCATAGTAATGATTTGTAGAAACTAAAGTAGGACACATATGTTTCCAATTCAAATTTATGTAAGTGTCTCGAAAAAACTTCATTGATATGGTATTGTATCTTCTTGTAGATTTTGCTGGGTCATTGTTAATTCTCAAATAAAATTCACAAAAAAAATTGTAACAATGACACTGAATTTTTATCAGAAACGTTGATGTTGAAATCAAATTTAAAAATGTTTCATTTATTACCCTTTTAATTTCGATCCCTGTCTATAATAAGGTTAAAAATCATACGTAATCTATGATAATATACAGATATTATACTCATATCTTTATATTTAAATACAGTATCTTAATCAAATTTATAAACACTGGTACTTACCTGACTTCATCAACACTATCCTCAACTTCTAATGAATCTTTTTTCACAATTAATATTATAATACTAAATAAATAATTGGTTTGCCATTTTGGACTTCCCAAAATGCAAGCGGCCGAAGGCCGCATTATGGCAAACTTATAAAGCCGAGATAAAGAGATCGGCCCCGAATCGCGGGGCCCGAAGGGCCCCGTCGATCGCCCACGTCCTTTCCGTAGTGCTTAGGCTACGTCTCGCCTCGATCCGAGACGCCGATTTTCGATAGCGAACGTTTAAAGTTTGACGTTTCTACGAAATTCGCGAAAACGGCTGCATTCCCGACCCTTAAGAACTATTTTCGCTTCACATGGACTTCAATTCACGTGACCGTCTTTCGAGCCGACAGTTGGACGGGTCGAATTCTATCGAGAAGTTTCGAAGTATAGTAGTATTCTACCGATTCCGCACAAACTACGATTGGCCGTGAGCAGATGGCGCGCCCGTTCGACAGAGGCAGGGACGGGCTCAGCACTTGACGCGTCGCGTACCGTTCGACAGAGGCAGGGACAGGCTTTGCACTCATCGTGGTCCGGGAAACTATATTTTCATCGATCTATAGTTTTCACGGATCTATTCAATAGGCGGGGGAGCCTCTCACTAGTATATAATACTAAATAAATAATTGCTTCGCCATTTTGGACCTCCCAAAATGCAGGCGGCCGAAGGCCGCATTTTGGCAAACTTACAAAGCCGAGATAAAGAGATCGGCCCCGTCGATCGCCCACGTCCTTTCCGTAGTGCTTAGGCTACGTCTCGCCTCGATCCGAGACGCCGATTTTCGATATCGAACGTTTAAAGTTTGACGTTTCTCCGGAATTCGTGAAAACGGCAGCATTTCCGACGCTTAAGAACCATTTTCGCTTGAATCCAACTAGCATTCACGTGACCGCCTCTCGAGCCGACAGTTGGACGGGTCGAATTCTATCGAGAAGCATCGCCACCGCGAGGCCCAACGACTATAGTAGTATCCTACCGATTCCGCACAAACTACGGATTGACACTATTGCCAGTGAGCAGCAGATGGCGCGCCCGTTCGACAGAGGCAGGGACGAGGTCAGCACTTGACGCGTCGCGTACCGTAGATAAAGGATGCGTTCGGTTCAATCGCGTACCGTTCGACAGAGGCAGGGACAGGCTTTGCACTCATCGTGGTTCGGGAAACTATATTTTCATCGATCTATAGTTTTCACGGATCTATTTAATAGGCGGGGGAGCCTCCGACTAGTATATAATACTAAATAAATAATTGCTTCGCCAATTTTGACTTCCCAAAATACAGGCGGCCGAAGGCCGCATTTTGGCAAACTTACGAAGCCGAGATAAGGAGATCGGCCCCGAATCGCGTCGATCGCCGACGATCGCCGACGTCCTTTCCGTAGTGCTTAGGCTACGTCTCGCCTCGATCCGAGACGCCGATTCTCGATATCGAACGTTTAAAGTTTGACGTTTCTCCGAAATTCGCGAAAACGGCTGCATTCCCGACCCTTAAGAACTATTTTCGCTACACATGCAATTCAATTCACGTGACCGCCTTTCGAGCCGACAGTTGGACGGGTCGAATTCTATCGAGAAGTTTCGAAGTATAGTAGTATTCTACCGATTCCGCACAAACTACGATTGACCGTGAGCAGATGGCGTGCCCGTTCGACAGAGGCAGGGACGGGCTCAGCACTTGACGCGTCGCGTATCGTTCGATAGAGGCAGGGTCAGGCTTTGCACTCATCGTGGTTCGGGAAACTATATTTTCATCGATCTATAGTTTTCACGGATCTATTTAATAGGCGGGGGAGCCTCTCACTAGTATATAATACTAAATAAATAATTGCTTCGCCATTTTGGACCTCCCAAAATGCAGGCGGCCGAAGGCCGCATTTTGGCAAACTTACAAAGCCGAGATAAAGAGATCGGCCCCGAATCGCGGGGCCCGAAGGGCCCCGTCGATCGCCCGCGTCCTTTCCGTAGTGCTTAGGCTACGTCTCGCCTCGATCCGAGACGCCGATTTTCGATATCGAACGTTTAAAGTTTGACGTTTCTCCGGAATTCGTGAAAACGGCAGCATTTCCGACGCTTAAGAACCATTTTCGCTTGAATCCAACTAGCATTCACGTGACCGCCTCTCGAGCCGACAGTTGGACGGGTCGAATTCTATCGAGAAGCATCGCCACCGCGAGGCCCAACGAGTATAGCAGTTTTCTACCGATTTCGCACAAACTACAGATTGACACTATTGACAGTGAGCAGCAGATGGCGCGCCCGTTCGACAGAGGCAGGGACGAGCTCAGCACTTGACGCGTCGCGTACCATAGATAAAGGATGCGTTCGGTTCAATCGCGTACCGTTCGACAAAGGCAGGGACAGGCTTTGCACTCATCGTGGTTCGGGAAACTATATTTTCATCGATCTATAGTTTTCACGGATCTATTTAATAGGCGGGGGAGCCTCTCACTAGTTCTTTACTAATTAAATAATAACAATTAGCATGTACGAATACAGCTGATGCGCACACCTAGCAACGCTGTCGTGATAGTCGAGTCGTACACAGGTTTTGACCTAGCTTTCATTCAGATCAACTTGTAATAAGGAACTTTCTTCCAAAAGTCTTGTCTGGTTTGAATAGGTCATGTTCAATGAAGTTGTTGCAAAGATGATGTGAATTAATGAAGATGTTATGAGTATATGATTTTTAATACAACAAACATGAATTAATAATAGGTTATTTTCAATTTGAATCAGAAGTTAAACTGAAAATTAGTCACGTATCAATTAATAGATGAATTTACCTATAATCTAAACGATTACAAAAATCCCAAGCGCTTGCAGAACATTGCACTTTTCTGTTCACGGGTTTTTCAATCATCGAATCTTTCCAAAATTCTGGTGGCATTGGCTTCAGACCTAAAGAGGTGAAAAATTCCTCGCTCATTTGAAAAATTCTGAAAGGGAAATGAAAATACATATGAATAAAGACTTAAAATATTGAAAACGCATCAATAAGAGCAAACAGATTTGATTGTAATACATAGGTATGTCAAAGAATTCCTTTAACTTTTTCACTATTTTCATCTTGCATTAAATAATATTTTCCGTCGACCTCTAATTAAAAGCTTACTTTAACGTACAAGAAATTGATCATTAATGACCCATTTTAATGTGCAATTTCTCCTATTTTAATGTATAGCAACCAAACACAGAAGTATTCAGCACGGAATAGTTGAATTATTCTGTGTCTGTACTGTTATTCCACAGAGGAAAGGAATTCATAATTCAAATCGATTAAATTAAACTCTATACAAATTATGCAATAATCGTTCGAAAGTAATTAACACTTCAGATTCCACCAGTTCCACATATTCCTTATCGGATATTGTAGGTAATGTTAACTATTCAGAATGTCACATGTCTAATATTCCATCTATGAATTTCTCAAATTGTTCCATCGGGAGCATAAATATAAATATATCGAAATGAACATAGAAATTTATATTGTGTCAAATGTATCTGTTATGCAAAATAAAAATTCATTTCAATCAAGAATTTATACTCAATTCATGATGAGGTCGACGGAATCATGATGAGGTCGACGGAAAAATCTTGTAATAAACTCGTTTATTAATGTAGCGATTAATGGTCTCGAACTATTAACGCGCTCGCTGCGCTCACGCGTTAAAATATCTCAACCATTAATCGCTGTCATTAATAAACTAGTTTATTAAATAACTATTATCATAAACTCTTTGACTGTTCAGCTCAAAAAATATTCCGTTTTAATATTTATAGATTTATATGTATATGAATAAATGAATAAAAAACTTCTTCCGGTTCAAAATTTCTCAACTGATTTATTAGTCTGACATGGACAATCTAGAATAGATATATATATATATATATATATATATATATATATATATATATATATATATATATATATATATATATATATATATATATATATATATCAGGGGCGGCTAGTCAAAGGAGGCTAAGGAGGCTAAGCGTTATATTCCGTGTATCACTAATATATTATATTGAAAAGTCAGCATTCAGAATATTCATATTAATCAAATTCATATTATTTTATGCACCTACCTTCCTTTCAACCTACATTATATAATATAATTTATTAATTACGATAGAAGGTATTTACATTTACTGCATTTCATTCATTTCAAGATTTGTGGCAACGCTGCGGAGGCATGGAAAGGTATATTCTCAACGTTCATTATGGCTGCCACAGAAAAGCAAACAACGGTGCAAATACTCCGAATGAATACTTCATTGCAATAGAAAAGCAAAACACATGTAAATGGCAACACCGATAGAGCCCAGTCTCATACAATGTCGACCAATCACAACTATAGAATTTCGCGTGACATCGAGTGAATTCGTTGGAAAGCATTAATTGAATCGTAGTGTGATCGTAGTGTCTAATGGCCGCCGAAAACAGCAGCGTGTTTACTTATATTGCTCGCGTATTGTTTTAAAATGAGTTTGGTTACTGAAGTTAATTTCAAAAATTTCAATGGTGACTTAGTGGAATATTTGTTATCCCATAACATTAGTGCACTAAGTTATGAGGCAGCGTAACAGACAACAAAACCGCGGTTTTAATACAAGGAATTATGAGAGACATCCTTGCCTAACAGGATCACAGGTAAAATATAAATTATTTTGTTGGCAATGTTTACTTTTTACTAGGAAAAATGTCTCTGTTTGGGGCCGCTTAGGATTTGAGGATTTAATTCTATAGTTGAAAGTGAGGAATTTTTCACCGATAAAGTAACTTTAAATACAGCACGCGGATTAATATCTTACTTACAAGATAAGGAATTTATATATTCTTTAAACATCTTTAAATTAATTTTTGAACAAACAGAAATAGTTTTTCAAATCTTACAGCACAAGTTTTCAGATGTGATTTACTCACGAAATCGGCTTTAGTTTCTTTTGGAGAAAATTTCAGAATTTCGTGCAGAAGTTTATTTTAAAAAACTATTTTCTGTATTTCAAACTACTGATGATACGACTCAATTTAGCCCAAAACGAAAGAAATTCAGTTTGTTTTACTTTTATGACAAGAATTTTATTTAAATCTATTTTTGGGAGGGTCCTATTTTATTTTCTTGCTGGGCAACAATTGATTAATTCCTCGAATAAGTAACAAATTCGTTAAGTAGGTACCTATTTTGTGATAGAAAAAAAAATTTGATGAATAGATGAATTGATTAATTGGCACTCGAAAGTGAAAAAATTTTTTTCCAAACAAATTAATAGCTTAGGGTGCTTGTTTTACTTGGATTTTCTTTAAATTATAAGGCGGTTGACCTTGAAATCCTAAAAATTTTCGCCTATGGTGTATTTTTTAACACCTCTTGTAGCCTCCTTAAACCAAAACCTCACGAGCCGCCACTGATATATATATATATACCTATATAACATATACTGCAAACCAAATGTTTTTCATATAAAACACTATCATTTTGGTCAAAATTCTTATGTTGTCTATTTCAACCGCATTATGTAAATTTTTCTTATTAAAATATCCTGAATTTTTTAAAACCAAACCAAAAATGGAAAGATGAAAAACGAAGAAATTATCTACTAATATTCATAAAATTTAAAATAACAAACCAAATATTGAACAGCACCTAATAATATAATTTAATGTTCGTAAAAATTGAATTATGAAAATATTATTTAATAACGAAGTTTTGTTTCTAAAGGTAGTGTATTACATATTCACCTCAAAGGGGTAAACCCTTGCCGACGCATTTCAATCGTTACGTCGATTTTTTTTATGTCTGGGTATGGTGTCACGATATCTTCTATATGAGACCATTCTTGGGCCCATATATTTCCTAGAATATGAGCAGGAAGGGGCCCTTCAGAGCGCACCACAGTTGGTCCATATCGTTTGAGTAATTTCCTCCGAACATAAGTGAAAAGTTCTTTATATAATGGTTGCAGCCTCTGGAAGGATTCTGATATTTCATTTTCAAAATTTTCATCTTCATAAGCATATCGCATTTCCTCCCCTGCATCCTGAAATCCTGTTTAAATGTTTTCAATAAGACTAGCAATATTCATATTAAAACAATGGTTAAAAATAACAATTTACACATTTAATTTTTAACCATTGTTTTAATATGTTTATTAATTTACACCAAGTATCGGCCCAATCAATCCAAAACTAGCAATATTCCGATACTTTTAAAGTTTTTAAAAATCTTTTTTTTTCATGAATAGGTATAACATAATCAGGTCCGGACTAGACTCTTTGGGGGCCTTCGGCTAAGTAGAGAGGCTGAATACCGCATTTTCACCAATTTTGGCACTTGCAATGTTTCCGAAAGATAAGATTTTCATCAAAAATTTAACTTTATGCTGCAGTTTTAAAATTAATTTTTATTTTTTCAGTAGTATGATTGTCATATACTTACCTACAAACTGTTATCAGTTTACTTCTTCAAAATTTTCTTTATTGAACCATGCGAGGAATAAAGCAATTGATTCATAAACTGATTATTTGAAATAACTGATAAGGTATACAAAAACTGTAGTTTTATTTAAAAAAAATACTTTATGGTCTTTACTTCTTTTCATAACTATATAAGTTTACTTATATAGTTATACTTATATAAAGATTTTGACAAGAAGTATAATAGATTTGTTTGTTCTTTTAGGAATTTAATATATGACGAAGGATAGATAAGAAAGAATATTTTTCAAATATCTCCAGAATGTTGTATATAACGAGGCCTCGGTAGCCCAGCGGTAGGGTGTATCGCTTGTAAACCGAGGATTGTAGGTTCGAGTCCCACATTGCTCTTGGGTGTTGTCCGATGAAATTTAGAGGTTCTATATATTATTAACTGTTGGGTAATGACAGTTTCAAGCCCATTGGCCGTTCGGAACCGGCATAAAACTGTAGATCCCTTGAGTTTGATATATATATATATATATATATATATATATATATATATATATATATATATATATATATATATATATATATATATATATATAAGATACAATAAGGCTTAAGCGGGGAATAATCAAGATATTAGGCAATTTTAAGGTCATAAACCCGCATACGGAAGCAGCTGTTTACACGTGTTTCGGACTTTTTGGTCCTCATCAGAACAGCTCTTGCCCCGCTTAAGCCTTATTGTATCTTAAGATTTACTTGGTCCGAGGTCCGGTAGAAGACATAAATTGCCTCCGTGGCTTATGTGAAGATCTTGCTCCCAAACAGGAGTGTTCGAGCTGTTAGCTGCAAATGTGCGATGATCTTTTACAACGAAGGATTTCGATTGTTTCGTTTCTCCATCTCCAAGTTTGCCCAACCATAACTTGGCTACGCTGTTCTGATGAGGATCAAAAAGTCGGAAACACGTGTAAACAGCTGCTTCCGTATGCGGGTTTATGACCATAAAATTGCCTAATATATATATATATATATATATATATTTATATATATTTATTTATATATATATATATATATATATATATATATGTATATATATATATATATATATATATATATATATATTATATATATATATATGTATATGTATATATATATATATATATGTATGTATATATATATATATATATATATATATATATATATATGTATATGTATATATATATATGTATATGTATATATATACAACATTCTGGAGATATTTGAGAAATATTCAAGTTTAATATTGATGGAATCCGTCGTCACTACGTGATACAACAAAAACAAAACTTGAATTTACTACGTTTATTATCACAAAAATACTTTGAAAAATATAAAACTGCGATTGCAATTGAGTTCTTAACTCACCATTGATTTTGGCAGCCTGGTTGGCAAGCTCTACATATCTCATGAATTTATTCTTCATAGGTGATCCAGCTTTGTCATGCCATTCCTTCCAAATGTGTGTTAATTCTAACGGATTTCTAGATTTTTCCATTATTTTAGAAACATCCTCTAATTCGAGATCACAGTAAATTCTATTATTATTATCGAATGGGCACACTCTAGTGTGGGCATATATATCTTTCATTTCCGAAATGAGGTGGTAAATCTGAAATAATATAATAGTATAATAAATATATATCACATAGAATATATTTAGTATGAAATTGATGTATAACTTAGGTAAGTATCCAAAGCAGGAAATGATTCTTTTTAAAAAAAACTTCTGATCAAATGAAATTTCAAGACGGTAGAGATTGACTATACTAACTAGGTTTTTTCCTACCTTCAGATACATAAAATATGACACTCCGAATCAAATAAGCTATACTGATGAGATCTAATTAGATTGAACCAGCCGTATGCTGATTTTGATTCTGGATTATGAATTTTTTCTGGGGAATACATATAACCAGCTCCCTTGGAAAGTTGTTCGATATTCTTTAAAATTATATTAAAGAATTTTCCCCGACTTCATTTTTTTAATGTTAGATATTTCTTTTTTTTCGATATTTTGAAAGTTTATTTAAATATGATAAATTGAATCGCATCTCGACCTGTTACGCTATTAGTACGCAATAAATTTCGCGAATTTTTAATTTCTTTTTGAGTAAAATAAATTATTTTCTAATTTCTATTACAGTATTTCATTAAAGCGTGGTTCTTCAGTACTTGATGCACTTCCCGAATTTGTATTTTCAATGAAATAATGTATTTTCTGGTAAATGCGACTTCAATGACGCTCACGCGTTTTTTCTTACTTTACAATTGATTAAACTTACTCATAAACCTGAAAATTTCCTTCGCAAAAGCTAACTTTTATGAAGTTTGAACCAAATTTAAATGAAGAATAGACTAAAATAAATAGGTGGTATGTACTTATAAAAATTGTTAGCAAGTTGTAACATGGAAGAATAACAAGGGCCACTTAATAAAAAAGTTGCATCTCCTGAGTAATCGGTCTCGCTCCTATTGTTTTATAAATGATGATGATATGATTCAAATCAATCAATTTGAAAAGTAATTTTAAATATAAAATTAGAAAAGAAAAAATATAAATTCAGAAGAAGTTTAAAATATGTTTGCTCAAATTTATGTGTTTTCACGAATATTGAAAATTAATATGATTTTTAATATCTCATATTTTAGATATATCCAACTTAATTTCACTTTCATTTATAATTTTTTTCCAACTATAAATTGATTACGTTTATCAACTAAAATACTATTATTAATTTATTACCTCATTGTATTTTTCGTCAGGTAAACCTCCTCTTTTACCAGTTACCAGTAATTTCAGATGCCTTCGAACCATCGGATCTGGCATTCTGGTCCAGTCAAAGGATATTGACTTATTCCATGTTATCTTTTCAAATTTGGCTTTTATGGTTTGTTCTTCAATCATTCTTCTCTTGTTAAAATCTGTCATATTTGTCGCATAACTCCATTGCGATGTACCCACTGTGAAGCACAATCTTGATGCTTCTGAGTCGAATTCTCTGAGAAACTGTAGAGCGTCCCCAAGGTTTGTATTGACTCCCTGTAAATATTTTCACCAATAATTATATATATATATATATATATATATATATATATATATATATATATATATATATATATATATATAATATAATATAATATAATATATATATATATATATATATAATATAATATAATATATATATATATATATATATATATATATATATATATATATATATATATATATCCCCGCTTCACCCTTTAATTCGCCACTGGTCAAATGAACCCATGGAATTTGGCAATTTTGATCGAATTTCTATTATGGATAAATCGATTTTCGAGAGAAAACGAGGGTTTGTGGAAAATATTAAATATAAGGGGGTAAGTCACTTCGTCAGGAATATCAAGACCCATGCAACTACATCAAAAGGTGCGAGCAATTATGTCAAGGGATGCGTAACTGGAACCATAGCTTCTAGGGTGTCTATAGACTCGTGATTGAATACTGAGATCGATGAAACATACCCGGATGCCATCCGGAACTTTTTCTGTCACTTTTAAATAGAGCAGCTAAGAAGAGAAAACAAATTTTGACTTAGAAACCTTTATGTTATGCCTTAGTTAAAATATCTTTTAATTGAAATATTCCTTCGAACAAAAATTACTGATCTGTACTCATAGCTAGAAGTTCCCATTTCAGCGTCCACCTTACATTTATTCAATGAAAAAATATGTTTATTGAACTTATGTTCATCTCAGAGCATAATGAAAAAAAAATTTTTTATCTGTAATTTATATTATGTATGGCTGCGTTTCTTCAATAGAACGATCTATAGTTCTCTGTCTATTTAATATAATGGTAGCACAGAACAATAGATCGTTCTGTTAAAAAAAACGCATCCTATGGCCTGAAAGTGAAGCCTATAATCATTCTCACTTAATCCAGCAGGTAAATACCTACACGGAAACGCCACACCATATTTTCCAGAAATAGAAGTAGCGTCCAAGGGCAGATACAGGCAATTGTTTTGGAGGGGGCCATGAGTCTGAAGATGTGTTTGTGGCGTAAAAAAATTGCACTTCCTTTTTTTCAAATTTAAAATCGCAAACTGGACTAAGTATTTGAAGCATGGAAAATGATCATTTAATACATTTTCCAGAATAATAACTTATAATTGCAATAGATGTCTTTTGATTTGGTTCACTTAAAGGAATTTTTGGTCATTTTTTTCGAATTTCGAGGAGTAGGTATTACATTTTTTCTCCTCTCCTTTGAGTCTTCTGTGAATTTAAGCACATATTTGGATCCTCGGAATATATTATCTTGTAGGTACCTGAAAATAAGCGAAAATAATGGGGCGAAAAGTTAAAAAAAAGACCATATTGTCTTGGTTATGTTGCCTTAATAATTGAACCATCTAAATCAATCCCATAAATATCCGAGACCAAATCCTTCAATTTGCGTTCTTTAAGAACCTTGTAGGACCAAAGACCTCATGAACAGAAGTCGGAAGTTACAGTGATTTGAAATGCCGGAAAATATATACCTAGGTATTGCAAATGGTAAATGGGTAAAAATTGGAATTTGCGATATTCGCCGTAAAACGGCCGTATCTTTGGTTCTCAGGCGCCAATCAACATTTTTCAATAATCAAATGAAAGATTTTGCTTTATATAACTCCAATTTTAATATGGATTTCCATTCAAAAAAATCAAAATTTTGCATAAAATTAAACGACAACGCCATAATTTACCGCAATTAGTAACGTGACAGCTTCGAAAGATATTTTTAAAATTTCTACTGTTCCAATACGTAAATATCGTAGACTCTAATTTTTCCTTATTCCTCATTTGTATAAATATATAAATATATATATATATATATATATATATATATATATATATATATATATATATATATATTTATATATATATATATATATATATATATATCTATATATATATATATATATATATATATAAATATTTATATATATATATATATATATATATATATATATATATATATTATATATATATATATATATATATATATATATATATATATATATATATATATATATATATATATATATAATTTTAAGGCATTTCAAATCGCTGTAACTTCTGTTCAAAAGGAGCTATTGGGTTTCTATCGCAAATCCAAGGTTTTGGTCTCAGCTATTTAACGGATTAACTTATAGATGATATTCATTTGTTGATGTAACGTAACCAAGATAATGTAGACTATCCTTCTCAATTTTTGACCTTGTTATTTTAGCATATTTTCAGGTATAAGAACGCGTAAAAACGTATTTGGAAGTTTCACAAACCCATATTCGATGTAAAATTTTCAGAGGATTCAAATATTTGCATAGATTTACTGTATACTCAGGCGTAAACTATTCGTGGAAATTCCCAAAAAATGGCGGAAAAATTGCTGTAGCTAACCGTTTGCGTTCTAAAGCTTTTTAAAGTACATATAATTATAGATCTTTCCTGAGAATTTGAGCGATAAAAAAATGGTGCTTTTGACATATCAACTTTCAAAGTTATCGTTATTTTTACTAACTTTTTCTGATACTGGGATCGTGATCAGCAAAAAATTTTACATTGAAAATGACGTTTTTCTACGACTGTGCGTTTTAACCCACTTTCCCGCGGGAAAGTAAAATTATGCAAATTTTGACCTTATTAGATAGCTTTTCACTTCGGAGGTTATAACTATTGTTACTACAGGTAAATAAATATTTACGAAATAGTCCATCAAATAAAATTTAAACCTTTTCTAGCTTTTTGTAGCATTTTTAATATTTTGAAAATATAAAATAATGAAGATATTTTTTATATAACCATGTACATTCTTCAAAGGAGTGTCAAAAAACAACTATCAAGCCACCCGGGTTTGATATCAATTGCTATGTCAACCCAGTCGTTTAATTGTTACTAAAACGTCAAAGTTGTTCAAAACGTCTTGGAAGTGACCGAATAAGTACAATCTTCTTCTAAATTAAACCACATTAAACCGAATTCGATACAATAATATTAATGGATTCGTCCGACGAAGAACTTCCCGAAGCCATTTTGAAGGCTGCAAATGAAGCTAATTCCGAGCTGTTACCTGCCAAATCCAGACTAAGGTATGAAAAGCAATACGACCATTTTGTTACATGGTGTAAGGAGAAAGGGGCCAAAACTTATAAGGAAGAGGTATTTCTAATATAATAAATCTAATACATTATGGTCCCGCTATTCGATGGTAAAAAGTTTAGTAAAAATAAAACAAAATTTAGATAGAGGAAACTTCCATAAGCTAACGTCGTTTCTTAAACAAAAATATATTGGTTTTCGAGCACAGAAAGTGCAAGTTTTTACCAAAGAAGATATATCCAGGGTTATGCTAGCTCCCGATGAGGTATACCTGATGATTAAAGTGAGTATCATTTTTGCACTGGCTGGCGCTCTCCCGACAACACCGAGATACAAGGACTCGGTGCTACCGAGTGACGTCACGACAGGCAGGCAGACCTGAGATCAGATCGTTGTGCGTTGGATAACGCGAACCGTAAAAGCATTAGGTTTTTTGAAATTTTTGAAGGGCTTCCGGTTTAAAGAGGGTACCAGCCGTCAACTGAGCCCTTCTATGTATCCCATTAGAATTTATTATGGAAAAACGAAGTTTCAAAGCAAATACCATTATTATCAAAACGACTTGTTGTGTAATCAAAGTCTTCAATTTGCGACTTTTGCATGACGCCAATCGGTCGTTTGATTTCCTACAGTAATTTTTAATGAGTGTATTTACTGTGCAGGTAATCACAATTTTTGCAATCTGAATATTATATTTGCTATCATTATGTAGATGGTCGTTTTCTGAACGAAATTTCAAAATATATTGAGTAAGAAATGCCCGTTTATTATGAACTGCTGAAAAAGTTTCCTATAAATCATTCAAAATTTTGTTAAATATTATATATGCATATAAAAGTTTTCGTACGATAACGTCTTTGGGATAAAACAATTTTCCGCGACCCATACTTTTAATAAGGTTAAAATTATCTTTGATAACGTCAATCATCGGTTTTGTCGATATTATGCAACAAATCATTGATTTCACTTATATATTTGGAAGTGAAGCGAGTCTTTGAATCAGGTTTGAGATAGTTTTGCAGTA
This sequence comes from Cynegetis impunctata, assembly GCA_030704885.1. Taxonomy (NCBI): domain Eukaryota; kingdom Metazoa; phylum Arthropoda; class Insecta; order Coleoptera; family Coccinellidae; genus Cynegetis; species Cynegetis impunctata. The sequence goes on from JARQZK010002891.1 coordinate 660,570, forward strand.
TTTGTATTTCACATTCGTATAAAAATGTTTCGACTTTTAAATCAGAACTTATTATTACAGAGTACGTCATTACAGGCCCAAGAGAATATTTAAATCTGAATAATGTGACTTTATGAGTAGGTATCAATTATTTTGAATCAGCCTTCAGGCAGTTGAAATGAGTTTAAAACATTAAGAAATTGTTCAAAATCATAAAATGAAGATGTTTTTTCACAAGCTTCAAATTCCATTTTACTATTTCTAATTGCCTTCGCAAAACTATCTGATTCGCGGAGTTTTTCATCGCCGCTCGGGCGAAATTTAATAGTTTTTGATAAGTAAGGAGGACAATTTGAGAGTTTGGAGGGCACAACATCGTGTTTTAGTCTAGGAATATTTAAACTAACAGTTATAGACTCGCCGGTTTTGAAATCCGTTGCAGTAGAACAAGGGATTATATTTTCCTTGGCAAAATGTAATTCACAGACCCTAGAGAACTTCGATGGAGAAAATTTTTTCCTGTGAATAGCTGCCACCCATTCAGCAGACATCACTTCATCCGTTGGAAAACGGAAAAGGTATTCTTTTGGTCCACTTTTATAGTTACCGCGGCATCCCTGTTTACGGCATTTTAAATATTCCGTTTCGATGACACACCACTACCACTACATAAAAATAGCACACAAAATAATCCTGTTACAAAAAATCGCAAAAAAACAAGGGAGAAAAACCCAAGTCACTTCTGTACGGAAGTAAACAAACACTGTAAAAGTAGGGTTAACCGGTGGTAGCTGAATTCGCATGTACCTCGCTATGCCTACGTCACGCGGCTCTGACGTCAGAGGACAGAGTCCTTTTATCTCGGTGTTGTCGGCTCTCCGCAGTTCCGAGCTTGTAAATATCACTGTCGACGACATTCAAGATAAAGGCAACCTAATTGTTGTGAAAATTTCTGATTCCAAAAATCATTCGTCAAGATCATTTGTTTTATCTGAAGAAATAAATGATGGAACCTATTTGACGCTGTACAGAAAGTACGCAGATTTACGACCACCTACCACTCCACACCGCCGATTTTTTATTCATTATAAGAATGGAAAATGCTCAGTTCAATGCGTTGGCGTAAACACTTTTGGTAAGATGCCAGCAGAGATTGCTGCATATTTACGCCTACCTAATCCGGAACGTTATACAGGACACAGTTTCAGACGTTCTTCGGCAACGTTCCTAGCAGACTCCGGCGAAGAAATAACCAACATAAAGCGCCTCGGTGGCTGGAAGTCTACTACTGTCGCTGAGGGCTATTTGGAGGACTCCGAGAATCAGAAGAAAAATATATCAAATAAAATTCTCTGTACTACAAATGACTTAAAACCGTTGCCGTCACCGTCATCGTCATCTTTATGCGACCTGCAACCGATGCCATCCTCATCGACGTCATCTACCTTCCAGTTGAAACCAAATAACTCCACTGGACCGGCAATTCTTACTAGTCTACAGAATGCAACAAATTGTGTTTTCAATATTAATATTTATAATAATTAGTAGTTTTTAGTTAAAGTTTTGTATATTATTATGTTTGTTGGAATAAAATAATTTCTGAAAAATGGGTTGGTATAGGTCTTCTTCTTGTGGTGCCATACCCGGTTTTAGGGTGTGGCGACCTCTCTACAAATACTCGTTCTGTGCGTGATACAGCGATACACGAATAGAAGGGACCTACAGTTTTACGACGGTTCCGAACGTCTTTACAGAGAGGCTTTACTAGGCAGAATACTGCTCGGTGGTTTGCCATTGCCTTCCGAGAGGTGGCTCCGCATAAATTCGTTGTTCCGGCCGGGATTCGATCCAACGACCTTCTGTTCAGTAGCCCAACGCACTGACCACTGAACTACGGAGCCACTGGTATAGGTACTTTTTTGTATATACGGTCGTAGAAAAAATAATGTTCCTAACTCATGCGTAAAGTGTCTTTCCCGAATAGAAATTGTTATATCCAATTTAGTGTTATTGTAAATGGCTTTTGTAAGAAATAAAAATATTATATATTATATAGTTAGTTTTCATTTGTAGTCATTTAACTATATTCTTCTACGATTTAGCATTTTATAATACCTAGCGAACTCTCACATGCTCTCTTTTATTCAAGCATTTTCAGCTGAGATAATAATTAAAGCTCTTCTCTCCCGCCAGTTTATTGGTTTAAAATTACCTATTTATGGCTTTAATCAAATAAAATTCGCAGGGAATTATTTTAATTTCAATTTGTGGGAATCATTCAATTATTTGAAGGATATTCAACATGCTCTGGGGGGGGGGTTATACGCGTAACAAACAAACAAAAAATATTGTATATCCACAAGTATTGCAAAATTAAACTTATATGAAATGTATTCTTTGTGTTGTTTATCATTTCTCCACCATTCAATCACAATGTGCCACAGCGAAGCGTGGCAGGGTACAGCTAATATATATTAATATATATATATATATATATATATATATATATATATATATATATATATATATATATATATATATATATATATATATATATATATATATTTTAAATGCAATCGATTACTTCAGACAGGAATCATCATAGTACCATAAAAACACTACAATACTTTTTGTCTAATAAAGATAGCACTCTATAACCCGTTATGTATATTTATATCTGCGAAACCGCTATTGATATACGCATGGGTTGTAGGGTGCTGCCTCTAGCTTCAAAGTCCTCATGAAACATCCTCATAGCATACTTGAGCATTCTTTAGATTCTTTCAATAGGTTAATCCACTATGCTTGCTTCAAGTTTAACATTTTTTTTTCGTTTTCCAAATTTTTTCTGTCGGCACCGTCTACTTTCACTCGGCGACAACCCCTTCGCACTGAGCCCATTTTGTCCGTTAAAATATGCTCTGGTTCAACTTGTCTCACAAAATTCAAGTTCTGTAATACGTAGAATTTTTTCTATTTCCTCATCGTTATATCTACTGTTTATTATAATAATAATATTTTCGTCAATACGAAAATACAGTTACCTACAAGATCCGTGCAAATTCAGTAATGATAAAAACAGTTACAATAATATTCTCCAAAGCATCATGTTGGGTCAGCTATTCACTCACAGTTTAAGTAACGTGACGACCTACAATTACTCATATGGAACATCTAGGAAGAATCTTTGTAGATCATGAAGGATACAGAATGCGCAGAAGATACATTAAAATTTCACTTTTCGTACTGTGTTGAACAATGTGAATTGATAATTAAACGGTTGGTGATTCATTGATATGTTTATTACCATTGTTGAAATTCGCTATAATCAACAGCCGAGACGAAAGTGAAATTCAGACCATAGTACTTTTCGAAACGATACTTTCCATTTGAAACCTTCTTCAGATTTAAGAGATATTTTTTTCTAAAACAGGCCTTAGATCCGCAAGTAATTGTCTTCATTGTAAAGATTTTCATTATATTTTTTCATATAATATTCATCAGTTTGTTGTTCTCTTCAATCTAATCTTTTCCGTGAAATTTTGTAGACTAAAGACTACTATAGGTAGGTACGGAAGTTGCTAAATACAAAATTTCAAAACTACTTTCAGATAGTTTCAAAGGAAATAGAAAAAATATACGGACTTTCACATTAAAAATAGTGTCTTTCAGATATGAATGTATCCCGACAATCTTTATCAATATACATACGTACACACACACACATATATATATATATATATATATATATATATATATATATATATATATATATATATATATATATATATATATATATATATATATAATCTCTTGATAATTATTAGCAATAACAGGCTTGTTGAATCTCAAAAAACTCGATTTTATTAAAAAGTTGACGTTTCGCCACGACATTCGTGGCTTTATCAAAACTTTTGAAAAAATTGAAATTTCTTTGAAATTTATTGATTTGAAAAAATTTGAATAGTTAAAAAAGACTACTATGTTTCACTAAAATTTTCCGACTGTGGCCGTTCTCTGTTACTTATTACGTGCTATTCAGTCCAATATTAACATTCAAATCTGTTATTATTAGATGGTAAGGGAAACCACAGAAACCTTTACCCACGTAATGTTCGAAATAGTAGTCTTTTTTAACTATTCAAATTTTTTCAAATCAATAATTGTCAAAGAAATTTCAATTTTTTCAAAAGTTTTGATAAAGCCACGAATGTCGTGGCGAAACGTCAACTTTTTAATAAAATCGAGTTTTTTGAGATTCAACAAGCCTGTTATTGCTAATAATTATCAAGAGATAAGAAATAGTTCACAGGCAACAACAATTCGAATAAATATATATATATATATATATATATATATATATTTATATACATATATATATATATATATATATATATTTATATACATATATTTATATACATATATATATATATATATATATTTATTTATTTATTGGAATTGTTGTTGCCTGTGAACTATTTTTAACTTTTTGATAATTATTAGCAATAACAGGCTTGGTAAATCTCAAAAAAAACTCGATTTCATTAAAAAGTTTACGTTTCGCCACGACATTCGTGACTTTTTCAAAACTTTTGAAATATTGAAACTTCTTTGTCATTTATTGATTTGAAAAAATTGGAACAGTAAAAAAAGACTACTATGTTCCATCAAAATTTTTCAGCTTTGGCCGTTCTCTGTTATTTATTACGTGCTATTCAGTCCAATATTAACATTCAAATTTGTTATTAGTAGATGGTAAGGGAAACCACAGAAACCCACGTAATGTTCGAAATAGGTTCAAATTATTTTGATTTTGAATAGTACCCTATTCTTTGACTTTTCAAAATCAAAATAATTTGAACCTATTTCGAACATTCCGTGGGTAAAGGTTTCTGTGGTTACCCTTACCATCTCATCTAATAATAACAGATTTGAATGTTAATATTGGACTGAATAGCACGTAATAAATAACAGAGAACGGCCACAGCCGAAAAATGTTGATGAAACATAGTAGTCTTTTTTAACTATTCAAAATTTTTCAAATCAATAAATGTCAAAGAAATTTCAATATTTCAAAAGTTTTAAAAAAGTCACGAATGTCGTGGCGAAACGTAAACTTTTTAATAAAATCCAGTTTTTCTGAGTTTCACCAAGCCTGTTATTGCTAATAATAATCAAAAAGTTTGACTCAGATTGGAAACGAAAAAATAAAATATATTATAATATAAAATCAAGTGTGATGTGTGAAATTATAAATTCTATAAGAAAACAATTGAAAGTTTTTGGTATCTTTGAGTACCTAGCAATGAATACTCCAAGAAAAAGATTACTTAATTTAGAGAGCAATCTTTCCTGGCATTAAACAAAAAGCTAAAACAATACAAAATTGAAATTTTAAAATCATTTACCTGGACAAGCGGTTCAGCTTGTGCTCCAAAATGTCTCAAAAGACATGAATTGAGATACATACACAAAACTTGCACCAAACATTGAATTGCAATTTTTTTACCACTTCGAGATGGTACCATGATTCATGTTTTTGTCGCAATAATTTTAAGCTTACTGAATCGTATTCGTACACACACCAAACTCGAACAATATATACATTATACACCTCCAATTTAATGCTTCCCTGATAGCGAAACAAATTACTGTCTCTTCCGAGTTATATTACTGTGACAATTTACAATACAGTACCAAGGCTTGTGTACATCAAGCTGACTGAAATGACTCGTGCTACTCCTTCAATACCTTCCTACTTTTCACCAGAAGTCGTTCAAGTGTGATGCCTGGTAGAAAATCGGATGTGGATTTACAAATGTGCACGGTTCTTCTTATTATTAAGTAAAGGAATCATCACATGGTTGACCAAACTTTGAGTGACCAGTGACCTAAGTACCTACTCAGCGTAATGTAAGCGTATCAAGTACGATAGTACGACACAATTAGCTTACAAAACTATTCTACTTCGATGTCACTTATGAATTGGAGGGTATATGTTTAGCTCAAATATCTAGACCACGATTTATATACAGTTATCTACACTACAAGGGAGGCAAGTGGTAGGTACTTACCAGCAGAGGACGTATTTTACGCTGAAGCGTTATTGTATCCCCAGTTGTGTATTATAATTTTTCGACTCCAGTTCTCCTAAATTAAAAAATATTATTTAAATTATATAAATTTCGCATTACATATATTTATATATATATATATATATATATATATATATATATATATATATATATATATATATATATATATATATATATATATATATATATATATATATATATATATATATATATATCAGTGGCGGCTCGTGAGGTTTTGGTTTGAGGAGGCTACAAGAGGTGTTAAAAAATACACCATAGGCGAAAATTTTTAGGATTTCAAGGTCAACCGCCTTATAATTTAAAGAAAATCAAAGTAAAACAAGCACCCTAAGCTATTTGTTTTCACTTTCGAGTGTCTACCTTGAGACCTACAACTCCTATTTACAATATTCACAAAAACTCTTCTCAGCCAATTAATCAATTCATCTATTTATTATATATTTTTGAAGATTAGCGGGATTCTGCGATCTTCAACGTTAATAGCAAAATGATCTATAATATCCTCATAAAATTTTTTGTCTTTCGCCAAAAGTTTTACTAATTCCTTTTCAATAGACAACAAACTAATATTTTTCAAACGATCCTGGCTCATTGAATTTCGTAAATAAGTTTTAATTCTCTTATAAGAGTGGAAAACGAGCGCTCTACGGAAGCCGATGCCACCGGGATAGAAACAATTAGACATAAGAGTTTATAAACTTGGGGTAAATCTTGATTCAAATCATTATCAAAAAGGTGTTTCATAGTCCTCACATGATTTTCATTTTGCTCCAAAATTTCATTGTCATTATAAACAACACATAGTTCACTTTTTATGGCCACCTTATCAAAAAAAGTGTATTTTTGACATAAATTTTAAAAAAGGTTATCTGGAAAATTAGCCGAAAATCCGGTTAACAAATTTTTATTGAGTAAGTCGAAGAAATGCAGTTCTTTCAAATCAGAGAACCTTATTTCTATTTGACCCCTAATAGTATCCAACATTTCATAAAATATTTGCTTATAGTGAAGCTCCATATCTGCGTAACTGAATTTCTTTCGTTTTGGGCTAAATTGAGTCGTATCATCAGTAGTTTGAAATACATAAAATAGTTTTTTAAAATAAACTTCTGCACGAAATTCTGAAATTTTTTCCAAAAGAAACTTGAGCCGATTTCGTGAGTAAATAACATCTGAAAACTTGTGCTGTAAGATTTGAAAAACTATTTCTGTTTGTTCAAAAATTAATTTAAAGATGTTTAAAAAATATATAAATTCCTTATCTTGTAAGTAAGATATTAATCCGCGTGCTGTATTTAAAGTTACTTTATCGGTGAAAAATTCCTCACTTTCAACTAGGTATAGACTTAAATCCTAAAATCCTAAGCGGCCCAAACAGAGACATTTTCACTAGTAAAAAGTAAACACTGCCAACAAAATAATTTATTTTTTTAACTGTGGCTAAGGTTAGGCAAGGATATCTCTCATAATTCCTTGTATTAAAACCGCGGTTTTGTTGTCTGTTACGCTGCACCAAATTGTTTAATTCAGGGGTAGGTCGCAATCTTTTTATCAAAACTTTATCCTCATAACTTAGTGCACTAAAGTTATGGGATAACAAATATTCCACTAAGTCACCATTGAAATTTTTGAAATTAACTTCAGTAACCAAACTCATTTTAAAACAATTGCGAGCAATATAAGTAAACACGCTGCTGTTTACGGCCATTAGTAACTACGATCACACTACGATTTAATTAATGCTTTCCAACGAATTCACTCGATGTCACGCGAAATTCTATAGTTGTGATTGGTCGACATTGTATGAGACTCAGGCTGCATCCGTGTTGCCATTTACATGTGTTTTGCTTTTCTATTGCATTCGGAGTATTTGCACCGTTGGTTGCTTTAGAGTATGAGAATATACCTTTCTAAGCCTTCCGCAGCGTTGCCACAAATCTTGAAATGAATGAAATGCAGTAAATGTAAATACCTTCTTAATTAATAAATTATATTATATAATGTAGGTTGAAAGGAAGGTAGGTGCATAAAATAATATGATTTTGATTAATATGAATATGCTGAATGCTGACTATTCAATATAATATATTAGTGATACACGGAATATTATTGAGGAGGCTTAGCCTCCTTAGCCTCCTTTGACTAGCCGCCCCTGATATATATATATATATATATATATATATATATATATATATATATATATATTATATGTATATATATATTTATATATATATATATATATATATATATATATATATATATATATATATATATATATATATATATATATATATATATATAAACCGGGTGAATGAATTTTTCAAGTTGAATCCGTTGAAAATCTCGAAAAGGAAACATTATCTTACGAAAAAAAAATTCAAATAAAAAGTTGATGTTTTTATGGGTTCACTTATGCTAAATCTCTTCTATTTCCTACACCATTGTGGGGAGGGGGGGGCAATGGGTCAACATGAAATTTAAAAAGGAAACCCCCTTATTACAGATTCGTATTCTACGGTAAAAAATACGAAAGAATGATCAATTTTTCACTATTCGTCACAGATGGCTCTTGTCATTGAATTTGAATTTTCCGTCTGAACGACTTTGACGTCAGAATGGCATTTGAATAATTTATTAATAGAACGGATAAGTTAAGGTCATTCAGACGGTAAATTCAAATTCGATTACAGAGTCATCTGTGATGAATCGTAAAAAATTGTTCGTACAAAACTTTTGTATTTGAACGTGCATCCAAACGCGCAACCTGATTGCATACACACGTACGTACAAAACTACAGTTTTGTCTTAATACATCAACGTGCATCCAAGAATGTACAATCAATATAACGTTAAATCGCATCCACACGTTCACACGTGTACGTGTTCGTTGGAAAAATTCAAGCTATTCAGAATACATCAACGCAGCGTCCATCCGGGTTGTGCATTCAAAACGTGGGTATTTTTGCATTCACATTAACGTTTTTGGATGCACGTTTTTGTGTGGGGGCCTTAATATTTGTAGGCGATGAAAAGTGGATAAAGGTAGGAGATCGTGATCTCAAACATTTGGTAGACAAGATTAAAAAACATGAAAATTCTCCAAAGCATAAAAATAGTCTATTAAGTTTTCAGCTCTTCGTAAATGTGAATATTGAGTCTTTTTACGTAAGTTTTATGCAGATCAGATGAGTATTCGTTTTTTGTACCTGCACGAATGCATTTTGTTAAAAAATTATTGATTTAGATAAATTGATAAATCCCTTGAAGATATTCTATTGTCTAAAAATTTAGCCTAAAACCAAAAACAGATACACAAATATGTATAACCCAATATTATTTTTGCGACCCCCTGAAGAAAAACTCACGAGCCTCCACTGCTTCTTATATTAAAAACAGTAATTTTAATCCCATATCATTTCGATTTTTGAAGATCGTGTTCACAGTGAAAACAATAAGTTTCGAAAAAAAAAAATTTTTCACTTCAATTTTTTTTATGTACTCATTCGACTGGAGAGAAGCAGTTGAATAAAAAAATTGCAGTATTGTTTTATCTTATTATAATTAATTCATTCCGATTTTCTGAAAAAATTGACTTTGTGAAAAAGTTAACAAATGTACCAATGTAAATATTCCATTTAAATAATTCGTGCACGACATGGGCGCTTAAGGCTCATTTGGATTGTCCAAACTTTTTCTTACTACAAATAAAATAATGAACTGATAAAATTTATCAATTTTCTAATCAGCAAATTGCCTAACTTCATATTTTGCGGAGGAAATTTTTTTATTGTCGCAGTCGCCCAAATATCAGTTATTCGATGAATTTAAACCAAAAGACTATCTCTATAAGATATTAAACTAGTTTTTTATTTAATAAAAATTTTACAAAATTTCAGTCAGTATTTTTTACGCATAAAGAAATAACTTTCTGAAATTCAATTTGATAATTTGCAAACTTGCTGCAGCAATCATGATTATCGATATGATATCAAGATGGAGTTGTGTAAGATCTCATAATTATTAATTAGGACTATATTTCAATTTTTGTTAAATACTTTAATTTCTCTCCAATTCTCGAAATTCGTATTTTGTGTGTGTATACAAATTTTTTTTCAATTTGTAGATCGAATTAAAAAATTCATGAACTAACTTTGCCGCCCCTTAAAATTTGCCGCCCTAGGCTCCAGCCTACTCAGCCTGGTGGTAAATCCGCCACTATATATATATATATATATATATATATATATATATATATATATATATATATATATATATATATATATATATATATATATATATATATTCTTTCCCCGGTACATATTGGCATCTAGCGGGTTTCGTCAGACCAATTGAGCTGAAATTTGGTATCCCGGGTCACCGGGTCAGAATAAAACTATCAAAATTTGGTTCAGTTCAGACATAATGTTTGCATTTTGAAATTTTGGGGGAGTGACGGACAGGTGCAAGGCGGTGGCCTCCTTGATCTATTAAGAGAGGATATAGAGCTTAAACATCTAATATCAACCAAATCCACGTACGAAATTTCAACCCTGTTACTCAAAATAGAGCAGAGGCGGAAGTGCACAAAACCTCAAAACCCACGAAAATACATGAAATCTCATCATTCAATCCACGTATGAAATTTTAGCTCAATAACTCAATCTAGAGGATCTTCGCTGCAGCGCAAATTCTCAAAAACCATGTTCTACATCAAAATGACGGCGGTTAGAGAAAAAAAATTATAACGCCAAAAAGCACTTCAATTCAATCCAAATACGAAATTTTAATCCTCTAACTCAATCTGGAGAAGCTGTACAGGTGTGCAAACCCTCCAAAATCTCGGAAAAATATGAAATCTCTATATTTATATAGTGGTGGTTGGGGAAAATAATTAAAACCAACAAAAAGCACTTCCCTAATATGGAACTCAATCTAAGTAAGAAATTTTAGCTCAATAACTCAACTAGGAGGTGCTGTGGTGGTGCATAAAAGCTCAAAAACCACGAAAAAATATAAAATTTCTACATAAAATTTGCAGCGGTTAGAGAAAAGAGTTTATAGCGCTAAAAAGCCTTAGTAACATCAACTCAAACCACGTATGAATTTACCATCAACCCTCTAACCCAATCTGAAGGGGGTTTCGAGGTGCAGAAATGCTTCAAAAAGTTTTTTTTACCTTTATTTATAATTCAAAGAATCCTAGATTGCTGTATTTCGGATGAGCTGTTCATAAGTAAAATCCACTTTTTTTGCCTACAGTTTGAAAACATCCGCTCATGCATCTTATTATCTTTAATATTTTTGTAGTTGCTTCTCATCATAATTTCATGGTATGATCCGCGTAATGTTCTATATCTCCGAATGTTATGCTCAATATCCACTTTAATGAAATTCAAGTCCTTGAATTTACAATAAAAAAACTTGAATGTCTCCAAAATATGTTTTTTCTACAGAGTGGTCCAAATTGGACACTTTTGATAGGAAACACCAATTTCTAGAGGAGTTAGAGAAAAACTAGCCTACATGCTACGAGGTCGATTTTTGTGAGAAAATGAATGCCGAAAACAGCACATTGATATATTGACTTGTTCGAAAGATACAAGGTGGTTTTCAATTTTGTGTATTTCTGACCCAACCCCGTAACTTGTTTACTTTTGAATATTTCTTATTTCTGTGAAAACATTCTTCAGGCACTTTTTTGGAAGGAATCCAATGGTGTTCCTAGTTTTCCATCAAAAAATATGGTTTTGAAGCTATGACATAAACTTGTATTTTTTCTTATGGACCACCCTGTATTTTTTTACATATTCGTGTTTGAAATAAAATTCTCGTTTCAAATATATATCATAGTTGCTACTTTTCTTTGAAAACATTCATTTTGTAGCAGTTTTCGAATTATGTTAGATGAATTTTCAAAATCTGGGTAGCCATGCCTAAATACGAAACAAAATAGTTCTATATAACAGCTGTTAAAAAGAATAATTAGTGCCTATTTTGCATATTTTATATTTAATTTAATCAAAAAATAGAATAACAAGAACAAAAATATTTTAAAACTATTTACATGTGTTCGAATTGAGCACCATTTAAATCAAAACATAATTGATTTCGCTTCCTAACATTATTGACAGCTTTAATCAATTCTATCGCAGGTATTGAACGAAAGGCATGTCGCACTGCTGCTTCCAACGTTTCTTGGGAATCAGGATGGCGTTTATATGTGAGGTCCTTCATTCTTCCCCGGAGGTAAAAATCTAGAGGCGTAAGATCGGGGGATCTTGCAGCCCAATGAACAGGACCCTGGTTGCCAAGCCAATTATTGTCCGTAAATATTTCGTTTAAAAACGCCGTTATGATGTGCGCGTTATGACACGGTGCCTCGTCTTTTCGGAAATATACGTCTCCAATTTGTTGTAATGGCAAATCATCCATTATTGGTTCAACAAATTCCCGCAATATTTCCGAATATCGCGCTGCCGTAAGGTTGCCCTCATAGATATAGGGACCGATAAACCTTCTTCTAAAAATACCGACCCAAACATTGAAATTGTATCGGCCTTGATTTTGTATCTCCACTATAATATGTGGATTTTCCAAAGTCCTATTGTAGAAATTGTATCTATTAAAAATACCAGAGCTGCTAACGCATGCTTTATCAGTCCATATGTTGTTCTGTCCAAAGGGATTTCAGCACATTTTCCTAAATACCATTGGCAAAATTCGAGCCGGAATTGTAGGTCATTTGGAAGAATTTAATTTTATTTAGAATTCGCATTGTTGTAGTCTTTGGAATACTTGTATTCAACTACATTTTGCGAAGTGAAATATTGGGTTGGTTTTGTATTTCTCCCAAAATCGTTATTTCTATAACTCTCTATCTCTATTCCTGGCTTCGTAAACGTTTGTCCTTGGTTTTGAAAAAGAACGGTAATTAACTAGGTTTTGCTGCAATCTAGTGAACATATCCCGAAACGGTTGTCTCCTTTCAGGATATCGGTCAAAGTAAAGATTGCTGACAGCCTGAGCATCTTCATGTGATTACACTTTAGCATATCATACTTTTCGTAATTTTCATACATTTTGAATTAACAGGCAGATAAATATTCTATAGTAAGTTCAAAACTGAGTTCAAAGAAGCACACTAAACTTGTTAAGCAAACTGCATTTAAAAATAATTGTTTGGCAGTATGCATAGACTGTAGTTGCTAAGGTAATTTATTTCATATTCAGGCATGGCAAGCCAGATTTTTAAAATACATCTAAAATAATTCGACAACTGCCACAAAATGAATGTTTTCAAAGAAAAGTAGCAACTATTATATATATTTGAAACGAGAATTTTATTTCAAACACGAATATGTAAAAACATACAGGGTGGTCCATAAGAAAAAATACAAGTTTATGTCATAGCTTCAAAACCATATTTTTTGATGGAAAACTAGGAACACCATTGGATTCCTTTCAAAAAAGTGCCTGAAGAATGTTTTCACAGAAACAAGAAATATTCAAAAATAAACAAGTTACGGGGTTGGGTCAGAAATGCACAAAATTGAAAAACACCTTGTATCTTTCGAACAAGTCAAGATATCAATGTGCGGTTTTCGGCATTCATTTTCTCACAAAAATCGACCTCGTAGCATGTAGGCTAGTTTTTCTCCAACTCCTCTAGAAATTGGTGTTTCCTATCAAAAGTGTCCAATTTGGACCACTCTGTACAGTAATTGTTCTTCGCGGAAAAAAATAAGAATTTTAGCTCAGCTTCGCATTTCGAGTCTTCCTTGAAGTCCCCAATCTATTATCGCCGAATAGCTGGAGTATTATGCAACTGTTTTCTGATTATTCGGCTGTTAAAATGTTCCTATTGATCAGATATAAAAAGTCCAAAATGTATCCGCATATTTTTATCTGCTTCTCTGACGTCAAATGGAGTTAAAATTATTTTATCTTCTATCCGATACCTTGTGATTTTCAACTTCATTTCTATATATCTGTACTTCACGAAATATTTTCGTCGAATGAATTTTTCTCTTCTGCTTGAAAATTAATAAATACCTATGTATTAGTTATATTTTTAAACAGCATTGAGTATTTTTCATAGCATACCTATCACTGCCGGATTAAGCCAGAGCGGGGCCTGTATCAAATTCGGCCAAGAGGCCCTTGGTTTGCTTTAGGTTCTGAAGTTTATGGTATTGAACTCAGATTAGAGAACAAAACCGAAAATGTGTGTGCGTGACAACCCGGAGCGGCTATATAGGTACACGTATATCTGTGTGCGTGTAATTATACCAGTTTTTGAAATAAATTTCCTATATATTTTTTTATTACTTTTACAA
>JARQZK010002891.1:680000-750000 GCA_030704885.1 Cynegetis impunctata
TCCAGATTCTCTCATAAACGACGCATTTATTTATAACAATATTTTAAACAATAGGAGATGAACATTGAAAACAACCATTTCCATGTAGCTTCCGATAATAAAAAACGAACCATTAAATTCATAAAAAACTTTCATTTTGATTATGCAAAACTACGTACTTAAATTGTTAATAAAAAACTGAAAAATTGAATTTTTTTATTTTTTCAACAGGGATTCACTTTAACAGCTCCAAGAAAGAAAAAATCTTAGATCTAAACTAGAACAGTTATCACAATTTTCATGTTCAAATGCCAAAAAAATGTTAATTAACTATTGCATAACAGAAAAATTTCTATTATCGCCGGATTATTGTTCATTCACAGATTCAGTAACTTTTCATATTTTATATTGTTTAATAATGTTTATTGTTGAAGTGTCCTAAATGGGCGTGACGAAGTTACCCCTTTTCAGCCGTATTTTTACCTCTCTGAAAAAATTATGAATATTGACTCTTCAGTTCCGGAAATTGAGTTTTTCTTTTGGGAAATTTCTTCTTCTTTCTGAATCTTCTTTTAGATTTCAAAAATCTCAATTATTTTTTTGACATATTGGCAAAAAAACAATCCCCTTTTTTTCAGTAGGTATATTGATTATAACTTTCACAAGTTTCGCTTGCGAATTTTCAATTTTCTCAAAAAACATCTACATGCTACAAATCGAATAACACTCTGCTTTTATTTTTCCGAAACTGCTGAAAAAAGTTGAACAAAAAAGCACTTGTTGACTAGAATATTTTTATTAACTCTAGGGACCTACAGTTCAACGTCGGTTCCGAACGGCCAATGGGCTTGAATCTAACTCATTACCCAACAGATTAATTTTTGAACCACTAGATTCGGGACATACACTACACTCAAGAGCAAGGTGGTACTCGAACCCACAATCATCTGTTTACAAGCGATACACCTCACCGCTGGGCTACCGAGGCCTCCTTGACTGGACATAATATATTAAAAAGATTTTCGGTGTTTTTCAAGTATGGTTTATACGAAGTTGACAAAGCAGCTGATAAATTCATCAAAACCGACAAGTTTTATCAAAAAATTTTTTAATGTCACACCTGCTGTTCTCGTTAGTTGAAAGTGTGGAAGAAATATTCAATTCGTCAAGGCGATGTTAAGCCGAGAAATTTTTTACTGCTTATTTTGTACTACATGAAATATTATTTTTATCAACAAATAAAACTTTAGACGGAAAACTTATGGAATTTCACACAAAGTCATATCCCCCCCCCATCGCAAAAAGCTATCTACGCCACTGATACGAAAATGATACAAACGTTGATTGAAATTAAATAAAATGCAATAAAAACTTCATTTCATCAAAATATAAAACTTTATAAATATTCAACTGAATGAAATATCATTTTTTCTTTGGCTTACATTACCTTTTTTTTCTGAATTTATTGCTTACAAAAATTTCAATTATATCATCAAATGAAATCGAATTTGCAAACATAGGTATAGGTAGATATCAATTGAATCTGATAGGTATTGCAAAGTCGATTTCATTTGATATAATTGAAATTTTTGTAAGCAATAAATTCAGAAAAAAAAGGTTATATAAGCCAAAGAAAAAATGATATTTCATTCAGTTGAATATTTATAAAGTTTTATATTTTGATGAAATGAAGTTTTTATTGCATTTTATTTAATTTCAATCAACGTTTGTATCATAATTGATATCTACCTATACCAGGGGCGGCTATTCGAAGGCGGCTAAGGAGGCTAAGCCTCCTCCTCAATAATATTCCGTGTAGCACTAATATATTATATTGAATAGTCAGCATTCAGCATATTCATATTAATCAAAATCATATTATTTTATGCACCTACCTTCCTTTCAACCTACATTATATAATATAATTTATTAATTACGATAGAAGGTATTTACATTTACTGCATTTCATTCAAAGGTATATTTTAAACGTTCATTATGCCTGCCACAGAAAGGCAAACAACGGTGCGAATACTGCGAATGAATACTACATTGCAATAGAAAAGGAAAACACATTTAAATGGCAACACCGATTGCACCTAAGTGTCACACAATGTCGACCAATCACAACTATAGAATTTCGGGTAAAATCGAGTGAATTCGTTGGACATGGACCTTTGTGACTTGTCGTGGACGAAAATAGTTTGTTTTCCCTTTAATTTGGCGTATTGTTTTTAAAATGAGTTCGATTACTGAAGTTAATTTTAAAAATGTCAATGGTGACTTAGAGGAATATTTGTTATCCCATAACTTTTGTGCACTAAGTTAAAACGATAAAGTTTTAATAAAAACATTGCGACCTACCCCAGAATTAAACAATTTGATGCAGCGTAGCAGAATCGCGGTTTTAATATCAGAAATTATGAGAGACATCCTTGGCTTACCGGATCACAGGTAAAAAATAAATTATTTTGTAGGCAGTGTTTACTTTTTACTAGGGAAAATGTCTCTGTTTGGCACTGGCATCTATGCAGGAATTATGGTAATTATCGATAATACAACAGACTGCCCTGATTTGCTTGAAATTTTGAATTATAGCTTATTTTGGCCTGAAAGCCGAATATGAAGTCAGATTTTGTCGCTGGGTCATCTTTTTTTTTCAAAAACTTGAGCTGACCTGACTTTTTCTAACCTTACTAACCTAACCTCCGAGTTCATAAAAGTATAAAATTCATGAAATAGATGAATTTTATTATCAAAAAGACAATGTTTTTATCATATCTATAAAAAAATAGATGTCTATACCAAAGAATTTATATACATTTTTTTTTCAGGTTTGAATGTATATTTTATTATTTCATTTTGTTGTTATTTTATTAAGTTTTGTTTGACTTTTATGACAAGAATTTTATTTTAATCTATTTTTGGGCTGGGCAACAATTGATTAATTCCTCGAATTCTATTTAATATTTTAGGGTGCTTGTTTTACTTTGATTTTCTTCAAATTATAAGGCGGTTGACCTTGAAATCCTAAAAATTCTCGCCTATGGTGTATTTTTTAACACCTCTAGTAGCCTCCTTAAACCAACACCTCACGAGCTGCCACTGACCTATACCCAGGGCCGGATTTACGAATTTGCCGCCCATGGGCCCAAAGCATTTCGCCGCCTCAGTCATCCTCCATATTGTTTCTTTTTTGTCTCATTATTGTTTACCAACCATTCAGAAATGAATATTTTTACTCCATTTAAAACCACAAAGCCTATAAACATAAACTAAGAAAAATTCATGTTGTTTCTTTTCAAAGTCAAGAATGTATCAATGAAATCATTAACGTCAAGACTTTTTCTATGGCTAAAACAGCTAACTAACATTTTCTGGCCAACAGTTGATTGAACTTAAATAATTTTTTACTCATGAAAAAATGAACGTTCTGCTGCACAGTTGCTGGCTGGTTTACACAAAAACATGTTAAGAGCTTCACTTACATTTGGATATAAGTCATGGAGATCTTTTGACAATATATATCTGCTTAATTGCGAAATTTCTTCTGTACTGGATGTCTTTTCTTTGCACAACAGTCCTTTCAAATGCAGACATTCAACAACAAAAGAAGTCGGTTCAATGTCCGTTGAGTATAATTCATGAAAAGACGTTGCAGTAGATGTTATTTTAGTGGCCCTCAAGTGGCAGAGTTTTGACAATAACGAGAATCTGTTCAGAAATTCATTGTAAATAGCAATTCTCTTGTTAAACTAAGACAGAACCTTGTCAATTATTAGAGTATAGCTTTCTTTGAGTTTGTCATCCACGTTTTCTTCCGCGGTCTCCTTTTCTTCTTCAGAATAAGAAGAATCACTTTCGTCAAAAAACTTCTTTGCTCACCGCAACCTCGTCGGCCGATCTACGACACATTCTGCCTAAAGTTCACTATCATCTAGTACCCACTTTAGTTTCTTCTCCCCTTCAGTCTTAAAGAAATTAAAGGTTTCACTCACTGATAAAAGCGATAAGCGAGCTATACAGAGTTACAACTGTATTCACATTAATTTTTTGGGATTGACCTTTTTACTTACAGCGTTAAACTCGCCATACATGTAGTTTCTTTTGTCTAGAGCTGGATCAAAAGTCCTTTGCCTTGACTTTTGGTAATCGCACTCTCTTCTTTGCCGTCAAGGATGCTTCTCAATGCCTTTGTAATAGGTTCAAAATCTCGGTTTAGGCTTTTCCAGGCTTGTTCTCTCGCCGACCATCTAGTAATTCTCAGTGACTTAAGAGACAGGTTCTTGTCCTTTGGTTTAAAATATGAATGTAGTATATTCCATAATATATACATAAACCAAAAGATTTGCCTAGATAAGAGACAGCACTCTGCTGCACTAGATCCAACCAAGTTCAAAGAATCGGCTGAACAAGGCACATAAAACATCAAAGGGTTGACTTCTTTCAGTATCGCTTGTAGGCCTGAACAAATTCCCGGCATATTTGAGGAGTTGTTAAATGACTGGACAAGGCAGTTCTGAATATCTACACTGCACATAAGTGATTTAGCTAGCTGGGCACCTATATAACCTTGATTTTTCAGGAAACTGACAAACCTTTCTTCTGGAAATCCATTTTCATTTACATACCTACCTTGAAATGAATGATAACTGGTCGCTATGGGTAACATCGGCAGTGGAATCAAGAATGATAGAAAAATATTTTGATTTCTTCAGTCCATTGAAGATTTTATGAAGAACACTTTTATCCATCAATTCAATGAATTCTTCACACACTGTTGAGGAAAGGTACGATGACTTTCCTTGACCCAGGTTTCCGTGTTTATCAAAGTGTGATTTTAAAAACGGATCAAACTCGGCTATGAGTTCCGGGAACATCATAAAATTTCCATTATTTTTAGATCCAAATACTTCGTCATCTCCCCTGAAAGCAAGACCTCTTGATGCTAGTTGTTTTATAATACAAAGAATCCTATGCAGAACTGCTCTCCAATAGTTGATCTCTTCCTCAACTTGAGAAATAAGTTGTTTATTAATCGTCCCAATTTCAACTGTTCTTTCTTTGTAGGCTAATAAGCTGTCGAGATGAGCAGTTGAATTTTCATTTTATACGCTGTGAACCATGTTTCCAGTCACTGAACTCTCCATCTATAACTGACTAGAAGATTTGCAAAATAATCTGCATGGACCACAAAACATCGACCCCTGACTAGGAAAATAGGTACCTACACTAAATAGTCCCTGCTAACTATATCTCCTTAGCGAGTTGTCTCTCAAGGAATGATTTTGACAGGAAGTTTTTTTCGGGGTGTATATATATATATATATATATATATATATATATATATATATATATATATATATATATATAATATATATTCATATATATTATATATATATATATATATATATATATATATATATATATATATATATATATATATATATATATATATATTCGCCTCGTGTACATCGACTACCTCCCTTCTACGCAGAATAATAGTGTAGTCTGATAAAAAATTATCCAATGTACTAAAAAACTTCTCTTTGAACTTTTTATAGTTTTAACTAGTGTATAAATCTGAGTTAAAACGAAAATTCTGTATAAAATGCTCTTGATTTTCAGCAAAATTCAATTGGGCTTCAAAATTTGCCGCCCCTAAAAATTTGCCGCCCTGGGCCCGGGCCCATGTGGCCCATGCCTAAATCCGGCCTTGCCTATACCTATATGCTTAATCGCTTAATCTGCTATCGGACATCGTTGAGAGTAAATAGTAAATATGTTTAATTCGTTTTAAACATGAGAACAAACGTTTAGATGAACAATTGCTGACAATTCATTGATTTGTATATTCTTAAAATAATATCAATATTGGGAAAAATATATACCTATTGTTGATATTATCTACGTACCTATAGGTTTTTTATCATCTCATGCCAAATACTCTTTGATGTGCAAAATCTCTTCAACTAGACCATCTGAAACATATTATGAATAAACTTCACATAATTTAAATGCTTAATATATTTATTTCCCGATCAGAAAGTTCGCGAAATTTAAAAAAGACCTAGAAATTTTCGACCACTGCCGTACGCACATTCCCCACCGTTTAGTTCTGAGATTAATCGATTGACAATTATAAAAAATTATATTTATAATTAATAATATCACACATTCA
This sequence comes from Cynegetis impunctata, assembly GCA_030704885.1. NCBI lineage: Eukaryota > Metazoa > Arthropoda > Insecta > Coleoptera > Coccinellidae > Cynegetis > Cynegetis impunctata. The sequence goes on from JARQZK010002891.1 coordinate 686,158, forward strand.
CACTAAACTTTCAAATTTAAATTGCGCACGTAGTACCTATAAAGTAGTGTTTGTTTATTTAATGAGAAAACTGTAGAGCACGCCGCCGTTAAGTTCCGAGTATAGAGATAAGAAATTTTGCGAATTTGATTGATTTAATCTGGATTCTCAGTTTATAGTGGCGGGTGGCTTTCACCGCCGCAAAAAGTTTTGTATATTTTTAAAATTTTCAGCTCACAAAAATTTGCCGCCTACGAAACGAAAATTTGCCGTCGTAAGTTACAGCCTAGTTAACCTATTTAGAAATCCGCCACTGATCATTGTATAACTTAACACAATTATTTACGAAGGAACGTTCGAAAAATATATAAGTACCTATATCATATAGGTAGGTACATCAAAAAAATCTCTACAATCAGGGTAAAGCAACCACTCCTACAGCTGAATTTCGATAAAATACAATAGGTACGATTATTTTCGGGAAAAATACTAATGAGATAACTTAAACTTATAACTCTGCTCAGTCGTGACAAGTTACTCTCAAGCATCTAATATTTGAAAACGGGACGAATAATTACGCATAGCGGTAGGTGGAGTCAAGACTACAGTAGTACCTCGTACCTCCAGCCAATAGCGCGAAATCTCTAACTTTCGGAGGAGACATTATGAAAACAAGGATAATACTCAACGTCGATAGCCTAGTATGCATACTTGCAATGAAAAATTAGTTCAATACGCTATCATTATGATTGTTCAATTTTATTTTATCTTACTATGGATGCATCACCGCACATATATCGGTACCTATATCTATATACAATACGACAATACGAGTGTTAACTGTCAGCTACTAATTTCACGTGACGCCACTGCATAACCATAATTTAAATTATACGCATGCGCGTAATTCTAGCAACGCCTCACGTACCTATTTTTCTTGGGGGTCTAATAGACGAAAATAAGAGAAATTATCGGTTAGTGATGTCGTTGATTTGTCCTTCAATCAGTGTATTACAAAGTCCAGCAAGAACAATATGGCAGAAATCCTTGTCAAATTGATTAAAAAATATCTAAAGTTAGAATAACTGTAAAAGCACGTGGTCAGTGAAAAATTAATGTTTTCGTGTTCATGTTAGTTTGTGATGACTTCAATGCTCCCGTCATTCACGCCACCTGTGGTTAAACGATTGTTGGGCTGGAAAAAGGGCCTAGAAGGGGATGACAAATGGTGTGAAAAAGCAGTCAAAAATTTAGTGAAGAAGCTTAAGAAATCAGGCGCTCTAGAAGAGTTAGAAAGGGCTATATCATCCCAGAATCAAAATACGAAGTGTGTCCCGGTTCCTAGGTGAGTCAATTTTCTTTGTTCATTGGATTAGGTGTTTATAAATGAAGTTTAAGGTCATTATTATGGATCTGTCCCCCCACTCCACTCCGTCTGGCTTATGACCTTACTCAAATGTCTACGAGATGAGCTTGACGCAAGGGCCATCGATTTGTTTTTGAAATATTGGCCCATCTTAGAACCAACATTTATCCGCATTTATTTTTAGGTACTATAGGACCCTCGAAACAGGAAATACCCTTCCATTCAAAAATAAATGATTGGGTTTGATATTTTCGCACAATACCCTTTCTTTTTATTTGAGGATTTTGTTATGACAATGCAGAAATTTTGGGTAGATGTATATTTTATTGTTTGTTGATAGCTAATTATTTCATCCCAGAATTTATAATTTGATATTTTTTTTGAATATCTAGTAAACATTGTGTAAATAGAATTTATTGAAAACATTTGTCCTAGTTTTAACTACACAAATGTAGCTGATTTCTTATAGCTGTATTAAAAAAATTGCTGGATGAACTGTTTTAATAATTTCCATCCATTAATTAGATTTGAGGATTTGTGGCTATCTTGAAATTTTGGAGTTATTGACATCTATTCAGTTCTTCCTATAGTTTATAACTTGATGTCATTTGTGAATATCCAGTAGTTTTGTGTAGTTATTTTTGTTTCAAATTTTTTTATGAAAATTCCATTAATTCTTGGCATGAGTTTTGTAGTTTTATGTTAAGTGTAATCAATGTAGCTGCTTTCTTATAATAATGTTTATTAGCAGCAAAAACATACAATTTTTTTACATTGAGTGATTCTATTCAATAATAGCGTCCAAATAAACAAGAAGTTATTCGCCCATTAAAACATTTCTGTTGTGCATAAATAATCTTAATAACAAATTCCTGGACATTGTGTTTCAGAAATTTCAATGCATTTATTTCATATAAAATCTTGTATAAATCTAAAAGCCATACTTTCTATTCAGAATAGTGAATTATATTACTAACAGGTGCCGATGTATCCATTCAAGCAAGTGTCCTTGAACATAGGATCAGGAGCTTCTTTCTAAATATGGCTTATACAGTAGACGAATATTTGGCACATGGGTCCGAGGTGCAACTAATTCTTGAGGATTTTTGATCTATTGGACTATCAGAATTGCCTGTTTTGTGACTACCTGCATTGTGATAATATATGTGTTGGACCATTTATTCGTATGCCTTAATGCTTTCTGTAGGTGATATTTGGAAATATTTGTGCATTGTTTTGTATTATTCGATGATATTATGGCACATTCCTATTGTGCTTTGTTTAACCCTATTCCGAACAAATGAATTCTTATTATTATTAATCAAGTTATTGAATAGTTCTTGTCTAATCAACTGATATAATAGGAATATAATAAGACAGAGATTATTAAGTTCTCCATGGACAAAATAGCTTTATCAAGGGTTCATGAGTGGTGTTATCAACCTTCTTATTCTTAACTAAATTAGTAATTAAATTAAAAAGTTCAATTCACTTATCCAAGCTGGGAGGTAGACTGTATGTGCACAAACTCTCTTTTGTATCAGCTCACATGCTACTCATGGTGTTATCCTGTAGGATAACTCTACTACACCATACATCCATATGTAGGATGTCTATGCGACAACTTGAGTGGGAGGTTTGCACTAAATCAAAAAGTAAAACCTTAATTTGTTTAATCTTTTAATTTAGAACATTCAATAATTCTAATTTGATAGAATCTAATTGTAGACTCAGTCTGCTTTTATTTCCTATTTAGGTCAATTATATTATTGAGAAACAGAAATTTAATTTTTTGATTTTATTTATACATTTATATAATATATATATATATATATATATATATATATATATATATATATATTCATTGAATTTAGTTACCTGACTTTATATATTAAATGGAACTTCTTTTCGTTGGATATTTTCAGGTTGTTATTCTACTAATAAAACTGCTCGTTTAAAATATACGTTTCGAAGGCTATGGCCTTCTTCTTCACTATTTAATTAATATAAAATTCTTACAATCACAAATTCTAAAACACAATGTTTACGTCCACTTTAAAATATTGAATATTAAGTTTGTCCTTCCGTCATGTCAGCTGCCATAATATTCAATATTTTAAAGTGGACGTAAACATTGTGTTTTAGAATTTGTGATTGTAAGAATTTTATATTAATTAAATACTGAAGAAGAAGGCCATAGCCTTCGAAACGTATATTTTAAACGAGCAGTTTTATTAGTAGAATAACAACCTGAAAATATCCAACGAAAAGAAGTTCCATTTTATATATATATATATCCCAGTTATTTGACTGAAGTTTCTGTATGTGACCAATGCCTAGAAACAAATAAGTGAGTTGACTGTCATCAGGTGACAGAGAGACACTTTGGTTGGACGAAGCTACTTTTACATGATGCCACAATGAACGTGTATGGTCTCTAGAAAAGTCTCATTCTTTTAAAAGAAGAGGTTTTCAACAAATTTTCTCTATTAATGTATGGGGCGGAGTTTTTAACGGACAATTACTTCCAATTCAAGTCCTTTCTAATCGTTTGAATGCCGATGCGTGCTTGCAATTTTCTAGAAGATTTTCCTGTGGATTTGGCATACAATCGTATGTGGTATTAGCACGACGGAACACCACCGCATGTTGGACGAAATGTTGTCGCCTGGTTAAACCAAACTTTTAATAGAAGATGGATTGGTCGGCGTGGTCAGGTGCCTATGAGGACTTGAATCCACTGGAATATTTTGTATGGGGACATGTAATTTACTAAAAAAAACTAGTTTACTCAGGGCCGTAGCCAAGGGGGCGCCAGAGGTGCTTAGCCCCCTCTGGAATTATTTAAGCCCCCTCTAGAAAAAATACCAGAATTCTTACAAACCAAAAATGTTTATATCTGCTTTGAAACATAAAACTAGTCTAGTTACAAACAAATCTACCTAATTGTAAAACTGACTCAAAATTATTTATTTGCTGCATCTTTTAACCCGCAAAACATGTTGACGTTTTTATCCTAAAATAAAATAGCGACAAAAGAGCGGCTACTAGCAGGGTTGCCAGATTTTTCAGAGCCGTGTTGCACTCTAGACGCTGATTTGTCGCCCAAAAGCGCAACAGTTTTTGCGACATGTTAACGGGGAAGCGTTGGTAACAAGTATTTTTGCATATAAAATTCACTTATTCTAGCAGTTATTTTATACGTGTTTTGCTGCTAATTTGTCGCCCAAAATCGCAATTATGATTTTTTCGCAACCGCAGGAAAAAATAGTGCACCCAACATGTTGCCTACTATATACCATAATAGGTATTTTCGGGACTTCTTACTCAAATTACTATTACAATCAAAACCACGATTCTGTTGCAAATATCTTGATTTTTATATAAACTGTTCACAATACATCATTACATCATCATCATCTTTGTCTGTGCTTGAAGTTGTGGATTGGTTCTGCTACTGATATATATATCAGAATTAAATTTTGCATACATAGCTTTGCTAGGCTCAAATTCTTTACAGCAAATCTCATTTATTGCAAAGTGAAATCTAATAGACACAGCTGAATTTAACATTTTTAGTATCATTTTGTTTCGAATTTTATATTTAACAATATTTGTCAATGAAAATATCCTCTCCACGAATGCATTAGATGACGGTAAGCTTAGAAGAGTAAATGCAAATAGAGATAAATCTTCAAACATGAATTTGTAGGCTGCATGTTTTAAATCTATAACCTTCCTCCAAAAAGTGGCTCTATGATATTATTTTATTTTTTTAAATATTTTTTATTTCTATTCGGTTTATTTATTTAGAGCTTTCTATGCGAGATTTTTTATTTATTATTTTTTATTAGAATAATTTTTTTAATTTTTAATAATAATAATAATAATATAATAATAATAATAAAATAGCATTTATTTAGCTAACAGCTACAATATATAAAAAAAATAATAAATGTTCAATATAATTAATAAGATTTGTAAATATATAAATAAATAAATAAAAAAAACAATTAAAGCCAATGCAGTCCTTCTAAAAGGTGTTTTTTTAGTGACTTCTTGAAACAATGCAGAGATTATTGTTGTTTTAAAGTTTTTGGGAGCTCATTATACTCAGACAAACCCTTGTGAAATATTGATGAATATGCTTTTTGACCTGCCCTTCCAAGATGAAAATCATTTTTGTGTCTAGTGTCATAATAATGTATGTCTTTATTAAACGAAACAAGCTGTTGAATTATTCTTGGATGTACACCATTTTTCAATTTATAGATATAAACCATGACATTAAATTCCAGTAACTGCCGAACACTTAGCCACTTGAGAATAGTCAGCATATGCTTAAGAGGTGTATATCTGTTTGCTGTTAAGATAATACGCATTCCTCTATTTTGCAGACGTTGAAGTTTATCGAGATTTTCTGTGGTGGTAAAGTACAAAAAACTGGAACAGTACTGATAATGTGGAAGTATGAGGGAATTATATAGAAGTATTTTTGTCTTCACTTCTAAATGTTTGGATACTCTACTGAAATACGCAGTTTGGAAAGCTATGGATTTTCTGTGGTGGTAAAGTACAAAAAACTGGAACAGTACTGATAATGTGGAAGTATGAGGGAATTATATAGAAGTATTTTTGTCTTCACTTCTAAATGTTTGGATACTCTACTGAAATACGCAGTTTGGAAAGCTAATTTTTTAATTACTTCACTGACATGCATATTTAAAGTTAATTTATTATCAATAATAACCCCCAAGTACTTAAATTTCTCAGCTACTTCAATGACGTCGTCTTCAATTTTTATTTTAAGTTTTTCATCAGTAAATGTTTTATGGAAAGAATTTTTCCCAATTATCATTGCCTTTGTTTTACTAGAATTTAACTTTAAAACATTTCTAATTAACCAAGACTTCAATGTTACGAGATCAGTGTTCATAAGTGTAACTGCTTCATTAATCGAGTTACAAGTCATATAGAGAAGAGCATCGTCTGCAAAGAGTTGTATTTTACAATGTTTGAGACTGGATACAATGTCATTAATATACAATATAAATAAGAGAGGCCCCAAGATGCTACCTTGAGGTACCCCTATATTATTTGCTATTGGTGGAGACGTAAAACCGTTGTAACATGTCTTCTGTGTTCTATTTCTCAAATAATCTTCTAACCAATTTATAACATCACCTCGAAAACTCCATACTCTTTCAGTTTTTTTATTAGTATTTCACGATCAATAGTTTCAAAAGCACGTTTGAGATCAAGAAACACGACTACTATGACTTTTCCACTGTCTAATGCATTTTTCCAAATTTCTAGTAATAACTGCAACGCCGTTTCTGTCGAAAATGCTTCTCGAAACCCAGCCTGTTCATCCACAAGAATCTCATTTTTATTAACAAATGTTTTTAGTTGTTCATAAGCTGCCTTTTCTAAAATTTTTTCAATTGTTGGTAATGTGTTAATAGGTCTCATATCTTCAGCTTTAATGGAATTATTTACTTTTTGTATGGGAATGATCAAGGAGCCTTTAATTTCTTCAGGAACGTATGATTTTTGAAGGGAAGCATTTACAAAATCTGTTATTGGTTTTATCAAAATGCCGTTTGTCTTTTTAATAAGTTCCAAGTTTAATATATCAGAGTTACTCTTCTGTGATAAGCTGTAAATGATTTTATTCATTTGTGTGGGTTTTTTCCAACATTTTTTTCAATTAATATTCGTTTTCCAGTATACACTTCTATGTAGAAAGACAGAAAAAGCTGTATATTCCTGTCTTTTTTTCACGTATATTTATTTTAATACTACTAAAAAAACAAGCCCCCTCAAGAATTTGTTTAGCCCCCTCCAGCAAGCAGTGCGGGCTTCGGCCCTGAGATTACGCAATAGAATTCAATAATAAAGAACATTTAATGGAACGAATTATTAATGCAGTCGAATCCACTCAAAATAGGCAAAACATGCAATTAGTTTACAATTCCCTTATTTTAAGTTGCCAAGCCTGTATCGATGCTAATGGTGGTATTTTTTGAACATTTGATATAATTATTTTCGTATATTAATGTTGAAAATTGATGACATGCAGAAACTACAAAGTGAAATAACTCTGAAACGAAGCCTCATCGCAAAAATTTCATTCCACATTTTTTATCAAGAATCAGCCTGTGAACGTTCCTCAATTTTTAGCCTCAAGCTTTTAATCACCCTGTACATATATAAATATATACATATATATATATATATATATATATATATATATATATATATATATATATATATATATATATATATATATATATATATAATTTATTTTTACGTAGGACTTTACAGCTTGTCCTCGTCAAACATAATACAATAGTATAAAATATATATACAAACATATTCACATGTATACTATTCAAACATCTATTATATAAACAAAAATATGTCCAAGCAGTATAAATAATGAAACAGCATTAATATAAACAAAATATAGTCATACATAACAATAACAAACATGTAAATGTAAAAATAGAATTCACTAAAATTAGACATTTTGTCTAGAGTAACACCTCATTCTCAGACAAGCTACTGATCTCCTCCTTAGCATCCATAATACTTTCATGAGTGAAAGATGTTTCAATTATCTTTGGTATTTCCAATAATATTTTCTGACACATTAATGAAAATGCATTTTGCAGAGTTCGTGAACTAAACCAACAAAGAAAAGGACTACCTCATGTAATCTACTGTCGCTTGTGGAGATGGCCAGATTTGAATTCCCATCACGAACTCAGACCACTGGAACATTGTGAGTGGGGCTATAATCACAGAAAAGACCTAGAAGAAGTGTGTGTCAATCCTTTTCACTATACCAGAGTAGATACACAATGTAAGTTCCATGTTATCAAAGTTAATTTTGTCGAATTTCATGGATTTATTTGTGATGTTGAAAAGAAGACAGCTTCATTTACATTTCAGCGTTACCAGCAATATTGGTGCCTCGTTACACACTAGACGACAACAACATATTTCCACATTCTCTGGAAGATTTAAGTACCTCAGTTCCCGAAAATACCTCATTTCCTCATAATACCACTAGTCTAAGGTGAGTTCAAAACTTCAGCAGAGTGTATGATTTGCCTCCAATTTGGTCGATATGCATATGAAATTAATAATTTTTTTCAAAATTTTAATTAGATTAGAATATTCCTTGTGATAATATTTTCTATTCAAAAAGAGATATTTGTTAATGATATTTACTTAGTCCTTGCTTAACACTTGGTGAAACATTCAGAATAATTGAACTACATTTGGTTTAATTGTTAGTACTGTTTTATTAATATTTCCACATTTTTTCATGTTAGCCAATTTTTAACTAGATTATCATACTAAATAGGGATCTTACCTAAATATAACATTATTTTAAAAAGTATTCTATTTTTAATGTATTTTTATAATTCAAGTGTATAGAAATTTTATATAAATAAAAATCGGTTAAAATCACTCCCGCGATTCTGGAATTTTTTTTTCCAGTATACATTTACAACATTCTGGTGGCTATATGGATGCTGTTGGAATCATACCTAATGGAACTCCTAATGGCATTGAATCTCCACACAACGCTGCTCCTCCCACTGAAACCCCTCCTCCAGGTTATATGTCTGAAGACGGAGATCCTATGGACCATAACGATAATATGAGTAAGTTGCATGATCTACTATGCAGTCTTTAATTGTGTATTATTATTACATAGTGGCATAGTTGTTTTAAGAGTTGATCAAATGCAATCAAGTTATTGCCTTCCCTACATAGACAGTCATTCAATTCACAAAACAATATACACTCAATTTATAACATTGGTGTTATCTAGGAATAAACTTTAGGCCCATAGAAAAAGATGTATAATTATTATGATTATGAGTGATTAATAATCAGTAGTAATACTATAAGTACTTCAAAATAATCAGGTTATACATCGATAACTTGTTGCAATTACAAGGAGTGTCAAATTGACAGTCTAAATCAGGGGTGCTCAGACTCACAGTGCTGGCGATCTACCACAAAATATTTACGTGAAAAGCGATCGACCAACTTAATGTTACTAAAAAAAGAAACAAATACATTGAAGAATATCATTTATTGCACTTCGCAACAAAACATACATATAAGAATAAAGCACAAAATGACAATTACTCTCTGGACGTTGACACATGGCACTGCATATCATCAGCGTACTTTAAATAAGACGGAACGTAAATACTAAGTGCCAACCTCAAGCATGATGTCAGGTGTTCGTCGGTAGCCGATTGCGATATTTTGATTTAATAATTTTCATTTCTGATGCTGACTCACACAAATATGTTGATCCGAACAATCATGTCAATTCAAGAGCTACTTCACTTTCAAATTCGGGTATCTTTCTTGAGTTATAAGAGACCAAAATTTCATATCAGATGCTCTGGCTTTAAGATGTACATCGGAAATCATCTGCAATACCTCATTTTTAGAAGTATTTTCCATATTAAGATAGTTCACTAGAAACTTCTTCAACATCTTCGCAAGAAAATGGATAACTCATGAAAGTGACAATATTTTTCAGTTTGTCGAATTCAGAGAATCGTCTTTCGAACTCATCCAAAAGGTGTTTTAGCTCGGCCTCGTAAATATCGTAACTTGAGTTAGTACTTCTTCTTGCTTTCAATGCTGGAAACTATTCAAGTCATTTCGATTCAGTTGTTGGATCAGTAGCTTCAATTTATTTTTGAAAGCATTCACTGAACTTATTAAGTCAATAATCGTTTCACTTTTACCTTGAAGCTCCAAGTTGATGGCATTTAAATGACTTGTGATATCTGATAAGAAAGATAAATCACAGAGTTACGTTTTGTCTTTGAGTATTTCTGTGTCGTCACCTCGTTCTTCCAAAAAGGCAATTATTTCAGGTAGTAATTCTTGGAACCTTTCTAAAAATTTCCCGCGACTCAATCATCTTACATCTGTGTGAAAGCATCAAATCTATGTGATCAGCAGACTCGCTAGTTTCCAACTGCACTTTGAAGAGTCGCCGTTGCAAACTACGGGCACGAATGGAATTCACAATCTTCGTGGCAATGTCCATGACATCTTTCATATTCAGTATTTTCGAGCATAGCACTTGCTGATGTATGATGCAATGGAATGAGAGAAAAACGATGGAAAATCGTCTTCAGCTCGACCAATTGCAACAAACCCAATTTTATTGCCAGTCATACATGGCGCTCCATCTGTTGTTATGCAAATGAGTTTATAAATAGGTAAGTCACACTTTTTTACAAAATGTAAAAAAGCTTCGTAGATATCCTGCCGCGAGTTTTTTCTCTCAATGGAAGCATTGTTAACAATTCTTCTTTAACTGACATATCAGAAAATACCATTCGAATGAAAACACCTAACTGGGCGGTATCTGCTATATCAGTGGACCCGTCAAACTGCAAAGAAAAATACTTGCAATCAGCAATATCACTTTTCAGTTTATTCTCCAAATCCCTGACCATGATTTCCACACGCCTAGTACATTCGGACGAGATAGCTGAACCTCTTCAATAGCAGACATTATCTCTGTTTTATTTTTGAAGTCACGAAATAATAAATCAGTTGCTTCAATAAATGCTTCTTTAAATATCGAAGGGTTTCTTGTGTTTTGCCAGTATGTGAGAAATTTTAAAAGAGGCAATTATTGCAGCTTCTGTTTGTTTGACTGGTTTAGTGAACATGGATTGCTCTGCTCTCAAACCACTCTTTAACTCTTGAACTTTTCGTTTTCTTAACTCAATTTTTTATGGAAAATCAATCTCATAGTTATTATACATAGTTTTATAATGCCTTTCTAAGTTTCCACGCTTAAGCAATGCCACCGAAGCACGACAAAGAAGGCACACATATTTATCTTTTACCATAATAAATAGAAACTCTTCTTCCCACTCATTGTTAAAATGATACGTTTTACTTATATTGGATAAACTAATTTTCTTTTGTTACGTACAAATACGTTAAAAATAAAATTCAATAACCAACGCTTTTTCTGACACAGATGCATACACAACAAGTTTAGACATAATTGTAATTCAAAGGCAGTGCGGAGTGGTGCTGCAACGTTTTTACGGGGGCGGTATTGCCACTCGCCTCGCGATCGACTCTGAAAGTTTCCGCGATCGACCGGTCGATCGCGATCGACCGTTTGAGCACCCCTGGTCTAAATAGTCAGACCGTGAAGCGGGAGGATTATTCTGTCAAACTGACACGATTTGTAATTATGCAGGAAGTTTGAGATGTATAACCGTATTTATTTTAAAGTACGTATTGTATTTGATACGATTATATCTCATGTATGAATAAGCCAATAGAATCCGTTAATTTTGCATAACTACCGCGTATTGATAAGTGAATATACCCTTGACGGCGTGATATAATCGTAATACCACTCGAGCAATCGAAAATAATCGATTATACTGAACTCGTCACTCGACTTTTCTTGAAACACCACTCGAGCTGCGCTCTCGTGGTGTTTCGCAAAATACGTCTCGTGGGTCGGAAGTATAATCGATTATTTTCGATGCTCTTGTGATATTATAACTGATTATTTATTGAGTAGATTAAGTAAACGTCAAAATTTGACGGTCTTGTTAGTTTTCGATTGGTAGAGCTACTCTATGTATAATCAGGTATTGATCGTTCTGATTGGTTGAATATTATACGAAAAAAATAATCAGTTATACCACAAGAGCATCGATGATAATTCCGAGTCACGAGAAGTGATTTGAGAAACATCACGAGCGCGCAGCTCCAGTGATGTTTTAAGAAAATACGTCGAGGACGAGGTCGGTATAACGATTATTTTCGTTTGCTTGAGTTGCTATTCGTTACGATTATAAAACGAATGAACAACACCGCCAGAATTAGAACCATTGCATACTGAAAAATTAAACGAAACTTCACCAAACTTGATTATTAATAATTCATTTTGACTGACGTCAAAAAGTCGTCAATATGAAAACATTCACATTTGATACTCATCAATACGCGGTAACTATGCAAAATTCACGGATTGTATTGGCTTATTTACAAATGAGTTATATAATCTAAGTTAATGGGTCGTCACTTTTGCTGTTTCCACTGTGGATTTTTGATGAATTGGTAAAAAAAATCGTAGTAATAGTTTATATTATACAATTATAATTTAAAAATAATATAAAATATATAACACTTGAAATGTAATAAACTTGTTGGAAAATTTTGAGGACTTAATTATGTGAATTACAGAAACGTCTGTTACATTAGTTTTTTATCATATCTATTCTATTCTTCTCCGTTTTTTTTTATCATATCTATTCTATTCTTCTGCGATCTTTTTAGTTCTTAGGATGAATCGCTCCATAGTGTTCAGGTTTCACATCTGGATATCATAATTGGTAGTATACATCACGATATATACACACCTAAGATAGGATGTTCCGCATGAGTAATAATAAGACGCGTGACGTCTCTCAAAACCTTATTTGTATTGCTGAGATAGCAGTTTTGTATGTTTTTCTCTATTTACGCGTTTATTTAATTAGTTACAAAAAAACTGTAGAGACAAAGTATGTTCTAAATGATCTGTCCTATCCCCTAAACACATAAAAGTTTTGAAATTTGTGATAATTATCACTTAAAATTCTTATTTTTTACTGTGAAATTTCTCTTCGAAGTATTAAAACGCGATTTTCATAAAAACGGTGCAAGATAGAGTAAACTGGGAAAGGAACTAATTTGTAGAGCACAAAATGTACTACAACACTAGTCTAGGAGGGGAATGCGAGATTAAATAACAACGCGAAAACATTTTATAAAAAGTGGACTTTTATTTATGGTTTTTACACAGCCATATTTTTCCATTTAAATAGTTTCGAAATAGTAAATACCGGTTTTAAAGATAACATTTCATTTCCTACATATCACGTATTCTACATTTTATTAATATTTAATAATTAACAACTTACTTATTCTTTTTCTTATTTTTTTGGGAATTAAACCACAATATGTTTTTGTATTTTTCATTTCAACGTTTCGGTAGCGTTCTAGTTACCGTTGTGAAGATGAATTAAATTTTTAAACAATTTTTGGTCCCTATCAGACACAACGAAAAAGTTTGACAACAAGACAATCAATAATGTTTTGAACCTTGTCAAACCAGACAATTGGTTTTAATTTTTGATTATTTACTATTTTGGCTTAAAAATGTTCCATGTGAATATTTGATAAAGCTGGTGAGAGGCAAGAGCCGATGGCAAGACCAAAATTCTATTCATAAAAATCGTTATTGAATTGAAAATATGTTTTTGTTATTTATAAGTAATGAGAACGTACAGAAGATATTAACAACTTAGATTACACATATCCACGACAAGATAAAAATGGTTAATACATTTAAAATAAACAGACTCAAATTTACGGTACCTGTACTAGTTACAAAACAAAACCCTATTAAAGAAAATTACCAAAAAAATAATAACAATGAAAAACACGTGATGATTCATTTAAATTTAAATCAATTTGCCAAGTGAAAACTGTCAAATCTCTGTTTTATTAGGATAAAGTCTCCTATATTTTATTTAAGTTAAAGTTTTCTTCCACTTCCTTTTACGGGCAGTTTGGTCTGTCAAACTTTTTCGTTGTGTCTGATAGGGACAAAAAATTGTTTAAAAATTTAATTCATCTTCACAACGGTAACTACAACGCTACCGAAACGTTGAAATAAAAAATACAAAAACATATTGTGGTTTAATTCCCAAAACAATAAGAAAAAGAATAAGTAAGTTGTTAATTATTAAATATTAATAAAATGTAGAATACGTGATATGTAGGAAATGAAATTTTATCTTGAAATCCGGTATTTACTATTTCGAAACTATTTAAATGTAAAAATATGGCTGTGTAAAAACCATAAATAAAAGTCCACTTTTTATAAAATGTTTTCGCGTTTTTATTTAATCTCGCATTCCCCTCCTAGACTAGTGTTGTAGTACATTTTGTGCTCTACAAATTAGTTCCTTTCCCAGTTTACTCTATCTTGCACCGTTTTTATGAAAATCGCGTTTTAATACTTCGAAGAGAAATTTCACAGTAAAAAATAAGAGATTTGAGTGATAATTATCACAAATTTCAAAACTTTTATGTCTTTAGGGGATAGGACAGATCATTTAGTTAGAACATACTTTGTCTCAACAGTTTTTTTTGTAACTAATTAAATAAACGCGTAAATAGAGAAAAACATACAAAACTGCTATCTCAGCAATACAAATAAGGTTTTGAGTGAAGTCATGCGCACGACGAACAGAAAATGAAACACGGGAGCATACGGCTCTGGTATACATTGATCATATGCACTTTTCTTGAGGTGTATGGGATTTCTGATTCGAAGATATCGTCATTTCTTTCTAGAATCGCCTATTTAACAAAAGTGAAGCGGATTTTTGTATTGGTTCTATTTGTTCATTTACTTTTATGTTTTGTTTGTCTAGCAGTTCACTGCACATGATTTTCATGCCTATTTCATGGCTGAATATTATTTCCTACAAATTTTCAAAAATCATAAAAATTAATTCTTTATTTTTCGAGTATATCTCTTTACCTTAACTGTTAATGTATTTTCCGTCTATGCATACACCATTGTTGTTTCAGTCTTGCTTTCAGAACATATGTTCAAGTGTCATTGAGAAGTGCCTTGAAGATATTTTCACAGAAGACCATCCCATAATTTAGAAGAGACTAAACAATTCATTTTTCTGTCATTGTCAAGTTCAGGAAGCGAAACACTGATATTAGGAGCAATATTCGTAAAATAATGATTTAATTTCGTTCTGTTTTAAATTGATTATAATGTGTGGTGGAATTATATTTGCTGAAAGAGGTCTTCGCATTTCTGTATTCTATTCCTCCATTTGTTGTGATTTTAATTTAGTTTTTACTGCTTCTCGTTTCTAATATGCTGGTTTTGTTTATGTTAAATGGAAATTTCTAAATCAAATCAAATACACAAAACAAGTTATTATTATTACTAGAAAATTTTTTATTTTCAATCTTGTTTTATCATGAAACAATTTTCATAAATTTTTTCGAATGTTTAAGCTTTTCAAGATTTGAAAACAGGGTAATATAAAAACATAGTTTTATTCTCGATTTATCTTCATTAAATTTTATATTATTTTTCAGGTCTACCTAGAATTTCTCCAAGCCCACCTGTTGATGCTCAACCTGTCCTTTATTGTGAACCTGCTTTTTGGTGCAGCATCAGTTACTATGAATTAAATACCAGGGTCGGGGAAACTTTTCATGCAAGTCAACCTTCTATTACTGTTGATGGATTCACAGATCCAAGTAACTCAGAAAGGTAATTAAAACAATACTTTATTCATTTTCTAAAAGTATAAACTGCATACCATGACAAGGTGATAATGTTAATTTACCACATTATGTTTAAAATAATTAGACCTTTACCTTAAAAGAAAAAATATTCTATAACCACACAGTCGTACTAAGCACCTCCAATCATTAGGAAAATCCTGGCATCCTGCAAGAAACCTACTAAAGCCGCAATAAGCTCCTGAACTAAGAACAGTTAAACATAGTATAACTGGATGAATTCAAATTCAAAATGTTCTTAATCTTTCGCACATAAATCAGTTGTCCTTTAATTCAGGGTATCCTGGATCTTGTTTCTGGTGTGTTGGATGCATTTAATGAGAAGCAGTATGATTCAGTTTTGTTCTGCGACTTGAGCAAGGCGTTCGACTGTGTCGATCATGGTATCCTTCTTTCCAAGCTTCAGTACTATAAATTCTCAACTAACAGTATCCAGCTTATTAAATCTTATCTGGAATCAAGATATCAGGTAGTGAGGGTAGCTGGGGTGACGTCAGCAAGGAGCAAAATTGATATTGGAGTACCCCAAGGCTCGATTTTGGGGCCTATACTCTTTTTAATCTACATAAATGACTTGCCAACTAACTCAAATAATGAGAAATATACACTATTTGCTGATGATGCCACAGTGTCCTTCGCTGCTAATTCCATGGTCGCGCGGGAGAGGGCCGAAAGTTGGTTTTGTTCAAACAGACTTTTGTTGAATGTAGAGAAGACTAACCGGGTTGTGTTCACAATACGTGAACTGAGTGTCCCTAATCCTGGTGAAATTAATTTCTTGGGAGTTGTTTTGGATCCAAAGCTGCAATGGGGAAATCACATAGAGGAATTATCAAAGAAACTTAATAAGTCCATATATGTATTGAGAAATATCTCCCAATGTGTTTCCGCCAATGTATTAAGAACAGCATACTTTGCCATATTCCACTCAAATATTGCTTATGCAATTTTGGCTTGGGGACATTCGGCGGATGCGCACAGGGTTTTTGGATTACAGAGAAGAGTTGTAAGAATTATGAGCGGTTTAGGTTATAGGGAAGACTGCCGGTGTATGTTTGTGAGTATGGGTCTGCTGACTGTGCCATCTTTGTACATCCTGGAATGCCTGGTGTATGTGAGGAGAAACATCGAAGTGTTTAAAACGCATAAAGACATTCATGACTATAACACTCGTGGTAGGGGGGACCTGGTCCCGGAATTCTGGCGCTTGGAGAGGTGTCGGGATGGCCCTGGATACTGGGCACTAAAAATGTTTAATATCTTGCCACCAGATGTAAAAATTTTACCTCTTAGAACTTTTAAGACTCGGCTAAAATCATATTCGATTAAACATTCTTTCTATTCTGTTAGTGATTATTTTGGTTCGGATTTTAACATGTGAGTTTTCATTTAAATTTTGACATGTATTAATTTAATTAAGATTTTAGTTTATGTATTTTGATGTAATTTTAACCTGTTATTGTGATGTGCTTTTTTAATCTTTGACATGTATTGATTGTATATTTTTCTGTCAGTGATTGGTTCTTGGACTGAATGTACTGTATTAAGAATTTACTTATATATCTATTTTTGACGTATGTAACACATTGTTTGTGAATTAACATGAATAAATTGTTGAGTATTGAGTATTAATTAATACAGAAATATTTAATTATTTTAACTCCAATATCCAATGCTAACTTGAAACTGAGTTTTAACTATACAAATCAATATGAGATTGTAAAACATAATTCTACGAAATTTTAACACCATACATTACATTTTGGTTTTTTTAGATTCTGCTTGGGTCTCTTATCAAATGTGAATCGAAACACAGTAGTAGAGCAAACTAGAAGGCACATAGGAAAGGGAGTAAGACTGTACTATATAGGTTAAAGTTGGTTTATCTGCGAATGTTTGAGTTATACTAATAGGACTATTTTATAGGTGGCGAAGTTTTTGCAGAGTGTTTGAGTGATTCAAGCATTTTTGTACAGTCTCCTAACTGCAATCAAAGATATGGCTGGCATCCGGCTACTGTCTGCAAAATTCCTCCAGGTAATCTTATACCTTACTTCTTTTGACAGATAACTGATAATATAGAAAAGGATAATGAAATGAAAATGGTGTAATAATAGCCATATATATATATATATATTTTTTTTTTTTTATTTTTCCTAAAAGAAACGAAACGTCAGCTTTTTAATAAAATCGAGGTTTTTTGAGATTCACCAAGCCTGTTATTGCTAATAATTATCAAAAAGTTATATATATATATATATATATATATATATATATATATATATATATATATATATATATATATATATATATATATATATTTGATTTAGGCTTTCTTGCACTGTATAATACTATCTTTGGGTTTCTTGTTCTTGAGTTTTTAGTGCTTATTGAAATATAGATGAAAGTATTTGTTGTTAAAAAATTTTTTTGTTCATTTCCTAGACATATACGTGTTTCGGTCTGGTTTGACCTTTTTCAATGTCTTCAACTTTGTACTACAAGTTAATATAAACATTACAGCTTCATTGCTTAAAAGATAATAGATTCTTACCTATCTTATATATAATTATGTTCTTTAATATTATATTCTAGATTGATTGACCGAACAGGTTATCTTATTTATTATGATTTTGGTGTTCTGTGATCATGTCTTTTTCTTTTGTTTTGAATTCAGGTCTTTGTTCTCTTGCTTGTCTGTAGTTGTGAGTGGTATGTGTTGGGTTCGATAGATGGCGTCCCCGTTTTATGATATTCTTGTAAACTTTAGCTAAATTGTTCGTGTCTGTTTTGTCGTTTATCGCATTGTCATGTGTTTGGATATTCATCATCTCCAGGATTATTCTTTTTTTATAGTTCTTTTCTCTTTCTAGTATTTGGTAGTTTTCAAAGTCAAATTCGTGGTTTAATTCTTGTTCATGTTTTTTCAACGCAGTTACATTTTTTTGGTATTTGTGACCTTTTATTCGTTCTGAAATGTATTGGGTAGTTTGGCCTATATATGTGCCGTCACAATCTTTGCAATCTATTTTGTATATGATGTTTGATATTTTTTCTTTTTCTGGTTTTGATTTAAGTTTTGTATATAGGAGTTTTAAGTTATTTTTGTTTTGGTGAACCGTTGAAATGTTAAATTTTCTTAAATAATTGTCAAGATTTTCGGAAAAATTCTTTATATATGGTATCGGGATGTATTTATTATCAGCTTTATTTTTTGGTATGTTTTGTGTGTTATTATATAATTTATGTGTCCTTTGTTTAAAAATGTTGTTAACAAGGTTTCTGGGGTATGCGTTTTCGGAAAGAATTTTTTTAGCTTTATTTATAGTTTCAACTCGATATTTGGGTGTAGTTATATATATATATATATATATATATATATATATATATATATATATATATATATATATATATATATATATATATATATATATATATATATATCTGTCAAGAAAAATTCATTTATAGTTTATAACTAATTGACACATTTATGATAGAATAACCTTCATTTCCATAAGTATCGAAGACAAAAATAATTTTGTTAACGAGGAATAAGTAAAATAATTTTTGTAATGCATGCTGCAACTGAAAAATCTCTGCAGTGAGTATGGTTCTTATGAGGGTGATTACCCATTCTCCTGAATTGCAACTAATGTACAACAATTTGTTGTTACTATAGTTGACTTAAAATTAAATTTTTAAAATTATGAAATTTGCATTTTAAAGAATTTCTAATATTGTATATTTTTCATTCATGTTATGGGTTCATAACAAACAAAAAAAATTATTTAAAAATTTTGGGACAAAATTCATTGAAATTACTTTCAGCAAGTATTTGCTTTAGTATAATTCGAATTTTTATTTAATTGCTATTTTTTCGTTCAAGTATATTTTCAGGATATTAATTAATTTGTATTGTATATGTACATTGATAATCAACATATGAAAAAAAAATTATATTGAAGATAATAGAAATTCATGAATTATACTCATAATAGCAGTTTTATTTTTTGATTGATTTACGTCAAAGTTTGAAGAAACAAGATGTATTGCATATAAGATATTCTGAATATATTGTTGCAACCTAGTTTTTAATATCAAATAGTTTTCGTGTTCATTCATTCATTTCAAATGAATTAGCCTTTCAATCAATTTTTAAGGTTTGAAATGTGCAAGTGTATTTTGAAATAGGTGCTTCTGAATTTTAAGAGGGGATTTCGGACGATTGTCGAACCCTTACAGGAAAGGTTCATCAAGGTATGACAAATCCAAAGATGAAATAAACCCTAAATTTGGGGCACCCCAAATATATGATTGTAAAAAATAAAAACGTTAATACTTATTTGTAATAGGTTTGACCAGAAATTATTATTTTATTATACATTTTAGAGGAAGTTGATAAATTTTAATATTTAAAAAAAATTTATTGATGCAGTTGACATTTTGTAAACATGCAGCTATCGAAAAAATTGTTTGAAATGCAGGATTATGTCAGTTTAAAAAATTTAAGGAAAAGTGTTAATTTTAATAGGATTGATTATTTGTTGTAGATTAACTGACATAGATCTTTATATCTTGAGTAAACTATTGCAATTTGTAATCATTTTTTAGCAAATTTGTTGAATGAATCAACTGTTACAAATTTAACAGTTTATCATGAATTCTTAGTAAAGCAACTAAACTCTGGCTATGTGGTAGATTCTATTTATACAGATCTATCGAGAGCGTTTGATCTAGTAAATTTGGAACTTTTACTCCGAAAACTATATGCCTATGGCATGAGTGGTAGTCTCCTTCGATGGGTTTCATCTTATCTTCATGATAGAAAACAAATAGTAAAAATCGGGAATGTCTACTCTTTTTCAATCACTGTTCTTTCGGGAGTAGGACAGGGGACTCATTTGGCCCCTCTATTCTTCCTCATTTTTATTAATGATGTGGTAGATCAAATCCTGTATAGTAAAATTTTGTTGTTCGCTCATGATGCAAAGTTTTTTAGAGAAATCACCTCCTACGAGGATATGGATAAATTGCAATATGACATAAATAGCTTTAATAATTGGTGTGTAGCTAATGGATTGAATATCAACGTAAATAAATGCTTCCACATTAGGTTTGGTAGATCACGATCTATTTGGCTTCTTCCATATTCTCTTAGTAATGAACTTATAAATCAAGTGAATTTTACGAAAGATTTAGGTGTAATTTTTGATGACAAATTATCTTTTAAGCAGCACTACGAATTTACTTTTCTAAAAGGTCAAAAGAAAATCTATTTTCTTAAGAGGTTTACGAATAAGTTTAACAACATTGAAACATTTAGAAAACTTTATTTCTCCTTTGTGTATTCAACAGTTATGTATGCTTCTCCTATTTGGAGACCCAAAGATAAGGGAGAGATAAAAAAGTTAGAATCTCTCAATAGAGTATTTATTAGGTATGCAGGGTATAGAACTGGAATGAGAATTCCGTTTACAGATCACAATTTAGTTCCCCTTTATCAGAGATTTCAAATCTCAAATTTTGAATCAGCTATGGATAGAGCTGATGTGATCTTTGGGTATAAAATTTTGGTCAATTTAATTGATGTACCTGAAATATTGAGTCAATTAAATTTTTATGTACCCCCCCGCAACCTTCGTCATAATGTTTATGATTTTCAACCTAACAATTGTCGTCAGGGAGATAAAGAGAGAATTATTGATAGAATATCTATGTTATGTAATAAAATCGTAGACTGGTTTGATCCAAACACACTTTCGTTGTACAAAATAAAAAATTTATCAAAATCATTGTTAAAATTTGAATGAATTGAATAACTTAATATTTTTTTTTTTTATGTAATCAAGTTTATATTTTTGTAGGCTTGTAGCCATAAACACATTGTAAATTTTAATGTATGGGGCTTCCCCGTGAATAAAGATAAATAAATAAATAAATGAACTATTATTTATGAACAATTCATAAGAATTGCAGTGATCCCTGTTGTGCAATTTCGATGATATTTGCTAATCTAGCTAATCGACGTACATTTTTAGAAAGTTTCATAATTTTGAAATACTGCTGATCGATCGAATCCTATATGCCCTTTATTCCCCTCTCATTTTGTATGAAAAGTACAATTAATCCTGTTTTCAGGGTGTAATTTAAAAATTTTCAACAATCAAGAATTTGCTGCTTTGTTGTCTCAATCAGTCAGTCAGGGTTTTGAAGCGGTATATCAGCTAACAAGAATGTGTACTATTAGGATGTCTTTCGTCAAAGGCTGGGGAGCAGAGTATAGGTACTGATTTTATGCGTAATCTACTGTGATTGTTTATTTTATTCGGTTCATTTACAGACGACAGACAGTCACCTCAACTCCGTGTTGGATTGAACTACACTTGAATGGACCTCTTCAATGGCTTGATCGAGTCCTGACACAGATGGGGTCTCCTAGGTTACCGTGCAGCTCAATGTCTTGAAATTCTGATATAAAAGAAAACATTAGATGTTCTACTGTTTTGAGTTTGTTTCAGTGTTCCAGTTTTCAGTTGATATTCATAAGTTGGTATGAAAAGTTTCATATGAAGTGAATATACTGCCATATATTCATATCCATGGCATATTGAATGAAAAGGTGCATTTTATGTTATATCTGAGTTTGTACTTTCTTTATGAGTATATTACATGATTGCAACATTTAACATAAAAAGTTACTAGAGCTTTATTATAAATTTATTTTTGAAGTTTTAAGATATTAATTTTAAAAAATGTTTAAATATCTTAGTTATGTTCTATAGGTGTTGAAGATACATTTCTTATTGATTGACTCTTTTGGCAATGGATTGATTTTCGAAAATAAAAATATTTTCCAACTATACAGGTCCTTTATGTGGGTAATGCATAATAATCATAACTTACTAAAAGCTATCCAAAGCTATGAAATTTTTAATATTTTGCTTTCTTATTTTTCCTGTTAAACAACTTTCTTTCATAATGTTTGAAATGATTACATGTTAATGATTCTTGTTTAGTAAGACTTATTTTTTTTCTCACCATTGAAAAAGTTGTATGATATTGCATTCTGAACAAAAAAAAACTTGAGGAAGTGAATTATTAAATTCATCTGATATTTATTTCAAAGAATCCCTTTTATAAACATTGTTTTCACAGCATGGTGATTTTGGAACTTTTAAAACATTACAAATATATTTTCGAGGTAACTTTGAAAACGAAAATATATAATATTTGACTTCATATTATTAAATAAAAGAATGTTTAAAGTAAAATTGTGCTGAAAAATCGAACCACATTTTTAATTCATTTGATGAATTATCAATATAAAATACATTAATGAAGTTATTTTTTTTAAAAGAATTTATACAGGTTTTATGGAGTACATTTACACATTTATGATGAAACAAAGTTTTGATTAGAGTACCTTTCAGCAGTAATACACTTATCATATTGTAATTAATGTGTTACATCTAAATTTGCATTTGTCATCAAACGGATTAAATCAGAACCAGGTATTTCATCATATTCAATTTATACTTAGTATCAACTATTCAGACGCATTTACTTTTATATAAATATGAATTTATCATTACAAATGACATTTTTGAAATATAGTTAACAGTAATGTGATGTATGACATTTTCAATAAAGTCTATTGAGTGGTCGTTTATAACTTGGTGGAACATTATTAATAAAATTAATATATTACAATAAAATGCTGGGCTTATTTCCACTAACAATTATAATGAGAAATCAACATATTATATTTTCAAGAGTATAACAACTATTTATTTTATACTTGCAAATGGGACAATATCACAAATGATTTATGACAAAAATTTTTTTATAATTGTTTATTTGGAATTTAATAATTTTAAAATTATATTAATCAACTTTTAGTAAATCATTTAATTGCTTATTCAAATCTTAGTTTTGTCTTCAGTAAATCATATGTTTAATTAGACCAAGTTTGAAATATTAAAGAGTATATTCAATGGATGGAAGGCGATTTTTAATATGGTAAGCAATAAGAAGCACATTGATAAAGTCTCATTTTGGACTGATTATTCCTTTCAAAGGAAAATAATGGTGAAATCAAGACTTTGAATCATTAAATTTCGTGTATATATCTTTTCAAACTGTTATTTCACATTGAAAACTTTTATTTGATAATTGTCATTGTGAAAAAATTTTGCTGTTTTCTGCTATTTTATTGTACTTTATAAGCTACTATCATGTTTGCTGTTCTCATTAATTTGTTAATGTTTTACCAGAAAATACAATAGTTATAATGGGTGACAAATCTGTGCTGACAAAATAATTGGAAAACAAAGTACAAAGTATATGTTATAAGAAATAGATTTTCACAACTAAACTCAGGATATGTTTTCAAAATACTCTTGTCAATTGAATCTTTAAATAATATTTTCTGCAACTGTCAGCATCAAGATATGAAACCCAATCATCTTGAAATAGATTTTTCATACTAAGCATGTAGCACAGTGATAATATTTTAGTGTGTAGTGATAATTCTTTCAATTGTGTTTTAAACAAACAAATCAATAGTACAAATATGGATTTCTGAGGAAATCCAAGCAACTTACATAAATGTTTGAGTTTGCTCTCCTTTATGTAGCCATTTTATTACTGTATCGCTGTTTTATGTGCTTAGCTATTTTACAGATGCTCCAATAATGTGTTATTTTGGATACTTCTGTATTGAAAAATAAATATATACCTAATTTATAAGGCAATTACCAAATTTATGTATTTCACTTTTATCAAAATACACCTATAACCGTTGTTTAGTGCATTTCCTTTGACACAAAACTTTATTTCCTCATTTTAAATTATATCAAGTTTGAGAAATTGGTTATAAAATCACAAAATATGTATTTTAAGGTCCCTGATGCATTTAGCACTCTTGGTGAAATTAAATATTCAGAACTATATTTCGTTGACTTCTTCTGAATTGCTGTTTTCTTATTGGGTTGATTTTAAAGCTTGCTATTACTCAAACAAGGCTATACGGTGGGGTGGGAGGAGGTTGTGTGTTTAAGGTGGTAACAATTTTCTTACTTCCCGGGCCTTCGAAAAGTGTCCCGCTGACTCAAATTGATTAATAACATCGGAATGTTCTTAAAATATAAAAAAAGGTCACCCTTTTAAATTGAGCTTCCAAACGATTCAAATTTTCAATTTTTGTGTTATCAAAAATATGTGATAAATAGAATTCAAAATATGGCTAACTCTCAGAATTCATCAATCTTTCATTCATTATAATATATTTATGAATGTTTCATGTTAAATAATAATCATTTAATAATAATAAATTTATTCTTTTGCAGTGTACAATTTTCTTGAACAAACAAAATCAGAAAATTGTAGTTTTCTAGGTCAGGGTTTCTCCATCTTAAACAAATGACTTTGTTCAAATTTATAAAATTCATCTTCTTGTTCAGATTGTCCATGCCATTATGCCATGTATCTCGCTTGATTGTAGGCATCGTTTTCGATCTTTATTCTGGTCTTAATTTTTTTCAGTCATATAGCATCAATAGTCATAGTTTTATTTTGAAATATTAAACATGAGAACTCTACCAACAAATTTGTGGAAAATTTATATTATGAATTGACAAATCTTGGTTAATATACGTGAGTATGGATTCAATATTTTTAAAATTATTAGTTGCGTATATTTTTATTTTTTGTTCTCCCTATGTAGCCTCAGAAGATCTGAAGATAAATGAAATGCAAGGCATTTTAAAACCGGTCATCAAGTACTGAAATAAGGATTGTAAAGTATAAAATTAAGACTGTTTTCATTTTCATATATATATATATATATATATATATATATATATATATATATATATATATATATAATATATATATATATATATATATAATTTGAAACTTATGTTAGCCACCTGATGAAACAAGCACTAGTTTTCAGATCGTATTACTTATTGAAAGTATTTCATTTCTAATTCAAGCACTAATTATTTATGGCAGACTTGAAATATTGGCTTGAACCTTGTCATATAGTTTTCTAATAAAATAATGTCAGAGCACCTGCCAGAAACACTTTATTACTTCATTCAAAATATTACAGCTTAAAATGCAATAAGTGTAAAAGCTATATGAAACTACCATATTTTAGCCTGGGGGCCACTGCATCTGCCTCCCAGACAAAACGTGGATGTGCAAATGATAGACAGACTGAGCTCCTATAGGGCCATCATTGATAACAATTCTGAAGCCATTCTTGAGATTCCTCTTTTGAGCAATTTTTCTTGCTATGTTGAGAAGATGACCAAGAAGAGCTGCATCAGTATCTTCACTTTTAGATAGTTGAGGAATAGGTTTCCGAGGAATTACTAAAAAATGCACTGGAGCTTGAGGATTGATATCGTCAAATGCTACACACTGAAAAGAACATAACTATGACTTTATAGCATTGACGTTTTAAAACTAATGTGTACTTATATTGAAGACTGACATCAATCAGTACAATGATAATATATTTTCTCAATATAGCTGGCCAATAAGATAATATTTAATTGTGTCATAAAAAATATAGAAATTCTATAACAAAATAGTGGTAATTTTAAGCTGAATATTACTTCATTAGGTAACGCTTGAAACTTTTCCGATTCAAATATTCCTGAAAATATGATGTCTATTGGTTTTCGTTTTGATTATTTAAAATGCTACAGAAGGGGAATGACTCACTAAGTTATCTTCATATATAAAATTGCACGGAATCTCTTTCCTCAAAATTTTTCCAAATATTGTATCATCTCCTGCTTGAACATTTTGAGCAAGCTGAACTTCATCACCCATCACTGAGTTATTTTTGTAATTGATGAATAACAGAACAATTCAACAATTAGTTTTTTGTATGCTATAGACTAATTTCGATTATTTCGAAAATTGTCTAGAAATAGAAAGATCTAGATTGTGGGTATATCGTGATCTAGATTAGACTAGACTCTCACCTCACTCTACACTCTCGCAGTGTTCACAATCACAACTAGTGACGTCTCCAGTGTTGCCAGGTCCAGAATAATATTAGCGGTAGATTTGTCAGGAAAAAAGCGGTAGATTCAAAAATAAAACGGTAGATATATGAATCACTGTTTTTGCGAAATATAAGAGATTTACTAGTTACGCAAGTATGTAATTTTACATAATTTTGAAAAATGTGTAATAATTCATAACCCCATCTGAAGAAGTAATCATTAAAATAAAAATAAACTCGATTGACCAAAATAATTTTATTGTAACAGCTAAAGCTTATATACATAAGTTTAAAGAAAATATCTTCCAAAATGAAATTCGTCTGAAAGTGTGACAATGAAACTAATCATTCCTAACTATGAACTTCTTCTGAAGGTTTATCCGTCTCTTTCTAACGCACAGATACCCCGTTTACCGTCCTGGGACATAGATTTGTGGGCGTGGTTTCGGATTTGAATTATTTTGCAAGAGAAATAGAGATGTCACCCCATGCCAAAGCCGGAACTACGATTCTAACGCCTGTGGCAAACTTTCAAAATGCGCCCTTGAAGAAATTCATTTTTCAATAAATACATGTTTTTCATAATTGACATTTATTGATTATATTTCGAAGAACTTTTTATTCACAATAATCTCTCATATTTCTTAAAAGGTAATGAACAAAAACTCAATCAACAAAAAGAATAGAAGACGATAAAAAAATAGTTATTTATTCTCAAAATAATATATACTGTTATATATAAACATTAAAGAAAGTATTGAAACATGCAGACAACAATAAATAAATGAGTGAACACTTGCTGAACTGTTCCAAAAAAAAGTCTTAATTTTGGGTGAAACGTGGGCAGCATGAACTCCAACTTAGTTCAGACTATGTGCTGATCAGAGAATGAATCTTGCGAATTCGTTGTTCTTTAAAATTCTAGTTTTGACACCTTTATATTTACCCGCTATATTTCCAGCATTATCATAAGAGTGGCCTCTTGTATTTATAACTTTATAAAAAATTAACCTCTAATATTTCCTACATCTAATCCATCCGCTTTCAGTTTTTCCTCGCTCAGTTTAGCAAGAGCTTCTCCAGTATGTTCATTAGTTGTTATAAAATCGAGAAAACTTTCTTCAATACTAATAGTACACATATCGGAATCAATTTAAACATATCTGCATATTTGAGTCATCTGTTCTAGATGTGATACATCTGGTGTACAGTCAAACAAAATTGAAAAATATGTGGCTTTCTGTATATTGGCTATGATGTGTTTCCTAATTTTTGTGGAAACCAAATGTATCAACTCATCTTGTATCTTATGAGAGAAATAAGAAATCTGATTCTTATTATGTGTCTCTATGTGATTTTTCATTATAGGGTCATAATGGCTTATAAGCTCAATTGTGCTCAAACATTTTCCTATTCAACATTCTCCTATTTTTTCAGAAGTACCTTTAAGATATGCCTCCATTTCTATTTCTCATCCACGATCATTTTCTCCAAATGATCATCTATGAATCCGCCAATATTCAAACTCCGTTCAAAACTTCGCAATTTTATGTAGTTTTCCCTATGACTTTAAGAAACAGTGCACTGTGAACGATACGATAAACGCCACACGCTGAACAAAATTCTGTTTTAGCAATATCACCTGATCAGGTCACCTAGCAACCGATTAGGATGGAATTACCGCAGAAGTGGAAGGAGAGTTTTTAGTCGTGTTTCGCGCCATGTATCATTTTCTAGGAGTTTGTTCCGTTTTGGCGGTTTTGGTAGCGTTCGTTAACTACGTGTCACTCAACTTTGTAAACTGGTAAATACGCCACTCTGAAATATAGAGCCTGTAGTCAATCTTTATTTAAAATGGAATATATCATATTTCACATTTTGCGCCCCTAGGTCGTTTGCGCCCGTGGCAAATGCCTCCTTCGCCACGCTCACGGTCCGGCTCTGCCCCATGCAAGCAATAGATTGTAATTTATAACTGTATATTTCCTATGTTTGTCAATATTTATGTTAGAATTTAACTAAAAATTATCTACAAATTCATTTGCGAAAGTATATGACTGGAAGTTTAAGGTCAACGGTAGATATTGTTAGCTTCGCGGTAGAGCGGTAGCCCCTACTATGAAAACGGTAGATCTACCGCAAAAACGGTAGACCGGGCAACACAGGATGTCTGGTCTGGATACGTATCCAAATTTCCGTTGAATCCGAATATTGAAAGGATCCGTATATTCCGGAATCAGTCTGTGTGAATACGGATTCGGAATATTTGGATACGGAATCAAAGTGGATGGCTAGCGCTGAATGGAAACAAATTCCGAATGCGCCATGAAGGATGGATACGGAACCGATGGCGGTGCTGGCAATCGTCACTGACGGTTGCAGCAGCGGTTCCGTATTCATCGTCCTATTTCATTTTCACTCCCTACATTATGAATAAAAATTTTTATACGTTACGCGGTTACGCCTGCCACGTTGCTAACTGAATCAATTTAATGGTAGATCTAAATATTTTTAATGAGGAATACCGATCTTTCAGTAATTAGTTAAAATCTTCAATTTAATTTAACTTCTGACAAAATTCGTAACACTACCTTGTTTCGCATAAAATGTATGTTATAATATTTAAAGCCCAAAAGACGCGGTGTCATTTTTGACAAAAAATATTCTTAATTTTGTTTATGGTGTGAACAAAAAAGGATTACTAATTTGAACGAAAAAGTTTCGCTAGCGTATTTTCAAGAAAAAAAAGGGAATAAAGAATTCAACCTTTATATATATATATATATATATATATATATATATATATATATATATATATATATTATATATATATATATATATACATATATATTATATATATATATTATAATAATATATATATATATATATATATAATATATATATATATATATATATATATATATATATATATATATATATATATATATATATATATATATATATATTATATATATATATATATATATTATATATATATATATATATATATATATATATATATATATATATATATATAATATATATATATATATATATAATATTATATATATATATATATATATATATATATATATTTTTGCCAAAATGACCCCGTGTCTCACGGACTTTGAAGCTCTCTAATTATTTTATATTTATTCTGTTTGTTTAGCTCTTCATTTTATTTTTATTTGCTCTCTGCGCTGTTGCGTTTGCATAGAATTCGTATCCGATCGATTCCGTATCCAGTCCGATTCCGTATCCTTTGGTCGCCCGGGTCCGATGTCGTGGTGTATTTATGGTTGCCTTTTATATGATTGAACTTTTGGATACGTATCCGGGCACTGGATACGGACTTTTCTTGGTTCCGAATACGGATTATCCGAATATCGAGAGGATACGGATATTTACAACACTATTCACAACCTGAAGCGACGCAACTATCGCACCAGCAGCGTAGAATTATCGTACATGGGCTGTCATGGACCAGAATTATCGTACTTAACAAAATAAATACAATAAAGAGCATAACTGCCAACATTCGAACACAAAATACGAAAAACTTGTGAAGTGTAGTGTGACCATAACCGAAATATCGAAATCGAACGACGATATCGATATCATTTCTTCGCTGAATGGCAGACATTATACAACCAATGAAATGATTGACATATGAGTCGGCAAGACGGCACACGTTACCTAAGGAAAGAATGAGGAAATAGATAGCGCTGTGAGCCAAAAGAAAGAAAGAATCATCGCGAATTCCCAAAATTTGCATCATAATAGAAATTATCGTACAATCTGGGTACGATAATGATGTGCTATCGTACATCGTACGTAGGCATGAAATTATCGTACATGTACGATAATTATCGTACGGTTCCGAACCCTGACTCTCACTCTAGAGTCTACCTACAAACTCTGAACATAGAGTCACAACTTCTTGTCTTCTTCAATATTTTACATGTTCCTTACTACTAAGATAATCTACACAATAAACTTCAGCCGGGCCTCTGTTACAAGAGGTCTTGGATTTCTCCAATACCCGGCCTGCCTATTAGATCCATCACGCTGGAATCCGGTTTGGAAATAAATTGATTTTTATTTTTACCTAGAAACGATGGAAACGATGCTAATGAATGTAGTAAAATTAATTTTTTATAGTATCAATAATAACGCGGAAAAACAATAAATTCTGCACAAAATACTAAATTTAAAAAATAATTCAACAAAAAGTTCTGAAAGAAATGATAAATTGTTTGTAGTTTAATGTAACTACAAAAAAAAATTATTGCGCCACTTTACTTCAGAAATCTCATTTAAACTTCAAAATAACGTCATTTTGAAAAAAAAGACACTGACCCGGGAACTACAAACGATGTAGAGGTTTGTAGCAATTCACGAGTGTTCATTATACTCTTGTCGTATTTGAAACAAAAAAAAAATCAATGAATTGAAGCATTTGAATAGGTCAGGGACTGAGATTGAAAGATTGAGTGTAGCGTTCAACATTATAATTTATGCGCGCTCCACTAAATACAAACATTTAATATCTTAGTAACGGTTACCATGACAACGATAACCATAGCACAACAGTTATCACAGCAACTGTACTATAGAAACGGTTTCTATGGCAATTTAGTGTACGCTGGCTAGTATTTGGGAGGTCTCAGGTTCAAACCCCGGGGCCGACTGGTCTGTCATGAGTTTTTTTCAGAGGTTTCCTCATGGTAATGTAAGTCACTGCTTGCAAACTTATAAGGCGAATGCTGGGCCAGTATTAATCCTCTGAACCCTACCGACACTTCCTATGTTCCATAAATATCCCGTCTCACTTATCCTTAATGCACTTGTACATACAAGTGTATACTCTGATCTGGCTGAAGGAGTTAATCCAAAACTCAAGCTGCCTGCCTCCCTGACACATACTTGAGGGAGAAATGAAACACGTGTGTTTCCTTTCCTTTCCTTCCAATTTAGTGACATGCAATCATCATCGCGGAGAAGCGACAACAATGAAAGCTGCACATCAATTTTTTAATAAGGGATTAGAAACTAGGAAATATGTAGAAACATATAGGTACATGTAGGCGTATATGAAGATGTGTGTGTGTGTGTGCGTGTGTGTGTGTGTGTGTGTCAACAATCGATCGACTAGATTGTAGATCTTTTAATTTATTTCAATAATATATTTCCGCAAGTGCTACTACAAAAGTAATACACAAGCGGATAAGGTTTTTTTCCGAGAAAAAGAAGACTGAATTGTTCTCCACTTGAAATTGTTTGCAGTTCAATGTACTAGCAAGATAATCATCCACTTCCGAATCATTTCGTTTGTAGCTACGATATTCTGAAGCTAACAAAATTTAAATGCGTAAAGATTAAACATTTATTAACTACAATCGATCTAATCGATTGTAGTTCAATTTGTTTATCTCAAACATATCTCTTTCCAAGTTCTACTACAAAAACAATCGATGTCATAAACAAAAACTTCGTAATGAACATTTTTATTCAAGTTTTTCAACAATATTGTATGTCTTAAGAAACGCAAAGACTGTAGATATGTTCTCCTAAAAATCAAGATCCTTACGTTTTGTGACAATAAATCGTACATGACAGTCATATTGTACATATAATTTATACAAAAAGCAATGTTAGAAAAAAAAATGATTTCTAACTTTTTTTAATCGATTAATAGCTATTTTTACACAAAGTGGTAACTCTCCCCGAAAGAAAACCTCATCGGCTTTGAGATAAACAAATTAAACTACAATTAATTGGATCGTTTGTAGTCAATAAACGGATATTCTTCATTTACTCAGATTTCGTTAGCTTCATAATTTAATAGTTACAATCGACGATATTTGGAAGAGATTGTTTTTGTAGTAGAACTTGGAAAGAGATATGTTTGAGATAAACAAATTGAACTAAAATCGATAAGATCCATTGTAGTTAATAAATATTTATGCGTTACTCATTTAAATTTTGTTAGCTTCAAAATATCGTAGCTACAAACGAAATGAATCGGAAGTGAATGATTATCTTGCTAGTACATTGAACTACAAACAATTTTAAGCAAAGAAAAATTGAGTCTTCTTTTTCTTTAAAAAAAACCTCATCAGCGTGTCGATTGTTTTTATAGTAGCACTTGGAAAGAGACATGTTTGAGATAAAAAAAATTGAACTACAATCGATTAGATCGATTTTAGTTAATAAATGTTTAATCTTTACGCATTTAAATTTTGTTAGCTTCAGAATTTCGTAGCTACAAACGAAATGATTCGGAATTCACACACGTCGATTTAATCTCTAAATCCAGGGAATCAGAGGTTAAGCGTGTGATCAGTTTGACGCTCAACCTTTGAATTGTGCATTCAGTCACATACAGATCTCAAATCTGAATATAAAATCAAAGAGAAACCAAACAAAAAATTACCTTACAAACAGAATAACAAATGCTCTGAACTACTATTATATTTACCTAATATAACTTTTATCTATATTACAGAGTACAGACATATGCATGCAGTGAACTTAATCTAAAGAACGATTGAATTAACTACATAAACCATTCAAGCAGAGTATTCATGTTGATTCTTCTTTTATTTCATGTTGTTTCTTTCAGTTTTGCTGGTAAGTACTTAGTTTTGTCCATTATACTCAAAACCTCTTCAGTTGGTAATGAAAGTAAACATGTCAGAGATGTTTTCTTGACACTTTTGAAAGTTTTTTTACTTTTTAATATATATTTACTTATAGATGTTGTATCATACAGCCTTTTCATGGTGTATACATAGTTCCTCTTATTATTGATTTTCATGTTCAATGATAAAGTCTAAGGATAAAAACTAGTGTAAATTTCAACTTGATGTAGGTAGGTTATCTACTGTTGAACAGAGATAAAATTGTCCTCAATCCAAACACAATAAAACACAGGAAAATATAAAGTCCAAAAAAACACAAATTACGACGATAAACGTTCGAAAACTCAGAACGAAATGAACGTAAATGCTATTACAAACAATCCGTTAATTAGCCGTTCCGGCGCTACGATCTTAATTTCAGACGCCAATAGGATACACAACAATAATGATTCATCTCTTCTGAACGTTTGTAAACGATCCCAAACAAAATTAAACACAATTAAAACGCTACAACTTTTCATATAAAATACACGTAAACAGATGTAAACAAAGCAAATTATGGCCCATGCGTTAGTAATATTCGACACCGGTAGGGGGCGTATCGCTTATCTACGTTCGCCAATACTGTACATATTCAAATGGAATATTTATGTGTTCACTACAAAGAGCTTATAAGCTGTTTGGTTCACTAGTCCTTTCTAGGGTGTTTCAAACGTGGTTGTCAAGTATTTAAATCATAGATACTAAATTATTTGGCAGAACTATGGGCGTAAACCACATGTGGTGTAGCCACGGTCTACGATCTGACAAGTTCCATAGAAGTTGGTATTGTATTGAGCGCTTGATCTATGGTTTGGTGTATGTTAAAGTAAACAAGCAAGATACTTATGACTGACTCATTTGTAAAGAATTAAGTTCAATTACATTTATTTTATATTTCTTCAAGTTATGTGATATTAAGTAAATTTATCAAGTTATCGCTATCCAACGCAACGTCCATCTTTCTGTATTCAGATACGCTAAATTTTTAAACAAATGATGCATTCCAAAAGCTGTTTATTTGTAGTATCGTTTTTCATTATTTTATTAGACACATCTGAAGCTTCATGGTGTTATGAATGTGTTTCAAATCAGCCAGGTTGTGGTGAACCTTTCAATTGGTTGTGGCACTGGACTACTGTCTGCCCTGAGGAAAACGATGTGTGTGTTAAAATTCTTGAAACTAAAGATGCAGAAACTGTCATCACTCGAAGTTGCCTCAGTAGTTTAATAGGTAAACGAACTGATATACCTGCAGATAGGTATGAAGGATGTAGGCCGGCTTCACTTGATGTAAAACTGGCCAATTATGTTAATAATACTATCAAAGAACTAGATATTAAAAGGGATTACTACGATTCTACAACATGGTGTTTTTGCTTTTTGGATTATAGATGTAATAAATCATCTTTTGTAGTGCCTGGTGCTGCTACAGTTTTATTAGGTGTGGTATTAAGTATTTATCTATCTTTTAATAGATGGATTTGATATTATTGGGTAGAGCTAATGAAGTTATGGTAATGCTTATATTTTATAGTTGAAAGTTAGTGTTACCAAATGAGTCTCTTGTTTATGATTCAATACTTCCGACATTATTACGAGTTTTCAAAATAATTAACAATAGTTTCATTTCAATATTAAGTACTACAAGTAATTTCATATTGTAATGATCATTTCTTCTTTCCATATTGGGAGAACTGTATAATAAATTGAATCTAAATACTTCATATTTGATGTGGAATCATATGACTTTAGTCATATGTTGTTTATCATCATAAAATTTTCAACATTCAGCTTTATGAAACATTCCGTCCTCTTGTCTGCCCATGGCAACCTTTTAATTCAATGACATATTATTAACATTTTAAATTTATTAAAATTAGGTAGTTTTTATCTTCAATAATACTGTTAATAATCACAATTTATACTTAGTGACGAATATTTATGTATCTATCAAGATTTTTATAATACATATTTTGTACTTGTTTTTAATAAATTTTTATTACAAACACAAGGGTATATAATTTACATTTGGTTCAAAAAAATAATACTATGATTATAATACATGTTTGCTGCTTATGTAGGTGTGCCACAAAAATATTAGTTGAAGAAACATGTAACATGTATTATTTCAGTAGACACGATGGCAATTGCTGTTTAATATCTAAATATATTATTAATATACTTAGGAAGGAAGACATCTCTACTCAATAATTAGATCATCAATACTGGACTCAAACATCAAGCAATAGATATCAATATAATCTGGTAAAAAATTAAGCCATATGAAATTTTCATTAATCTTTTACAGGTGTGCTATTATGGCGCACAGCGTTTTGAGACAGTAAAGTTTGTATACATAATTTGAATAATCATTTTTAATTATATTTTTTTTACCCAATATTGAGAACGACCATGTTATTGAGACAAACATGTTGGAAAAGTCGCTGCTCAAAACTTAAAATGTTTTATTTGCGTATTAATATATTATCCATATATGTATGTAATAAAAAAAATTCAATTCAAATGTATTTTTCATATGCATTATTAGCACTGAAGTCACATAAAAATCTTTGGACAGGAATATAACCAGAAAATAATGTGAAGTTTATTAGAAATAAATATCTACACATTATTAGGTTACAAAGTCGATCAGTATCAGACATGGTTGGTACTATGGAATCAACTTAAACATCTGATTTGTATTTGAAGCTGTTTCATTGTTTATTCTTCTAGTGTACATTACATCAACTGAATTATGTAAAGGTTCTCCTTTCTTCATTTTTCAAAGAAAAATACTCCTTTTTTTTAGTTAATAGAAATTTAGTATGTCAGTAAATGTAGCTCAAAAGAACCTGAATAAAGCAAGCATTTGGACCTGAAACTTATCTATGTGGATATAACAATTTCATACAAAAAACTACCTATATCAAATTGTGAGAAACACTGCTATCACTTGATTTTTGTAATAATAATAGGTCTTCATTTTATAAATCCTCGGCGAAGTCCAGCTATGCTGATCTACTAAAAGTTAGTAGTAGTCATAAATATGCCAACATTTTTTTCACTTCTGCAAGATCTAATAGGATTTGGTAGTAAACTTTTGAGAAGATGTGCATGTCTGTTTTTGATTTACTTTGAGTAATTTTGCATTTCACTAATGAAGAAAAAGTAACAGAAACAAATTATTTAATTCACCATTACTTTAATGAGCATTCACTATATTTATTCTTAATAAAATGAACATTACAAAAAAAACATTTTAATACATGAAGATTGTTATTTTCAAAGAAATAATACTGAAGCATGGTATATATATTTTTGGCAAAGCTTTTTTGAAAACACTATTGGAGAAATATAACTATTACTAACAAATGAAGACATTTTAACAAAACTTAAGATATAATTAAGATCATCCCAACTTATAATAACTCAAATAAACTACAAAATTTGAATTATTTCACTTGGAACCTGTAGAGCCAAAACCACCTTCACCACGTTTTGTATCACTTAATTCCTAAAAAGAAACAGGTGATAATTTTCACAATTACCTACAGACAATAAATTCAATGTTATTTGATTGGCCCTTATCAGTTAATGTAACATATCTGAGCTTAGATCAAACAAATTTTTGATGAAATCAATATAGAGCACACCATAATAAATAATATAACTAAAGCTATAATACAATTCCTTAAATTCAGCCATATAATTCTAATATTTACCTCTACTTCCTCAAGCCTTGGGTAGTAAATTTGCTCGCATATAAGTTGAGCAATACGATCTCCAACATTCACTTCAAAGGGCTCATCACTATGATTGAATAGTACTACTTTCAGAACTCCTCTGTAGTCCTCATCCACGACACCAGCTGTAAAAACATTAAATTTAGGAATGTGATAATTACATTTAACGGTAATTGAAACATATCAAAAATAAGGAATCTTTACCTCCAACATCAATGAAATTTTTCACAGCTAACCCAGACCTAGGTGCAATTCTTCCGTAACAACCATATGGAAGTTCAATCTTCAATCCAGTATCAACGAGAGCCTTTCCACGTGCGGGCACCGTACAATTTACCGCACTCTTTAAATCGAACCCTGCAGCTTTTTCTGAACCTTTGGTCGGAGCGAAGGCTTCAGGCAAAACTTTTGAGAATTTAAGAATGCTGGAATTATTTGTAATATCCTGTAGAGGCATTTTTATTTTTGAATTATAGCGGTATCCAATGAAATTGTAATACACGGGTTGTTCAATACGGCAAAATTTTCTGAAACTAACTGAAACAATGGACAACAGCCGAAACATAAAATTATGGCGGTTTTTTAACCCAAGATAAATAGTTTAAAGGTTATGTTACTACCGGTACCGGCTGAGTTGTAAAAATCTGTTCCCGCTCTTTTGCTTTTAGTTGGTAATACAGCTGGCTACGCTAACATTAGTCAAGATAAACTGCCATTGAACAACCGACCCTAAAGCTACGGTTCCACCGGAGGAACATTGTTGCTAAATGTTTCTCCTTGTCGACATAGGTAGAAACTTATGGCAACATACGTAAATTTTTTGTTTCCACTGAAGCAACTAAATTTGTCAATAGTCGCATATTGTTTCTTGAGTACGCAACTGTCGGCAGTAAGCTAGAATATGGAGCACTGCAAACTGATAAATTCTGCGACAGGACTGTTTACTAGTTTCGATCTCGATACGTTTCCACTACGATAGCAAAACGGATTTGTTCAGCCATGTTTCCTGTTTGCTTTTGAAGTTTATCGTTCAAAATGGAAACCGTTGACAAGTAGAAACAGTAAACATTTGTTTCCGAAACATAGATAAATTTTAAGGAACATTTTGGAAAATTTACGGAAACAAGCAACAGCAACAAAAACGTTCCTCCGGTGGAACCGTAGCTTAAGAGATTTTGCGTTAACGACAGTTCACGTGATACGTAAATGCCTACTTTCTGATCATTCGTGTAGTACGTTGATAACTTAAATACTTGTGAATATTGGATCCATCGAATTTGAACATTTGCTGAATGAAGGGACCCAATTTAAAAATATATTGATTTCCTCAAAACTATCTATTTTATAGGTATACATAAGTCAGTGAAAACATTGAGCCATTAGAACTAGAAAAAAATTTTCCATCTTCATTTCATAGCATATATTTATCTACCAACATCCCAATTCATACAATTATTAGTATATTATAATTGTTGGAAAATAGAATTTATATTAGATCGAAAGTGTTTCATGTTTTAAATAAGTTGTTTCATGAGATGTTATCGGTTAATATCTATAAATGAGGCTTGCCAATGGTTGAATATATTTTTATCATTTAAATAAATCATTCTACAAAAATAAGTATTCCCTACTATAAGTTTTCATATTGATAAGTGGATGGGACGTGAAAAATTTTCAAAATGACAATTTGTCTTATCTCGAACACAAGGATATGCGGGAGTGTGTTCTTGGTACAGACAAAGATGACAAGAAACTGAAGAAAGCACGTGCATGAATAATCTTGTCTGAATCCAATAATTTTTGCTCATATTCAAGAAACAACAACCGCAAAAGATGAATGGGAAAAGTAAAATAACTTCTGACGAATATAAGCCAATGATCATTGGAATTGAGAGTTCTGGTATAAAAACTGACACCTTTCCAAACCAAACTTCAACAGGACATCAAATCAATAGTTGATAGAAAAGCATCCTAGCATGGGGGTACATTTCTTAGTAAAAGTAATCAAGAAAGGAAAGTCACAAGTCCAATGAATGTCACAAAGACATCAAATCAAAATCGTTAAGACAACAGCTTGAACCAAAGTCATTTCAATCACAACATAATGAATCATAATGTCGATCATAGAAAATGGTTCATTGACTCTGGAGAAGATTCGTTGGAAAATTCAGTAAATTCTTCTGGCGAAACTGAAATAATTATTGCAAATCAAAAACGAATGCCTGTTCAAAAACTTGGAAATGTTTCGTCGCAAGCTGATGCTGTAGAAGAATTAATATGTGTGGAAGACGTTTTCATTCATACCAAATATAGCAACTAACTTATGTGTTAGTCAAATAATCAAAAATGTACATGAAGTACATCTCAACGACAAAGTTTGTAAAATTTATAACAAACAAGGAGTTTTATTTGCCACTGGAACAATGGATAATAATATGTGTGAACTTGATAGTACACTGATTGGATCAGCTCTTCTTGCATCTTCACGGAATGTTACGGACAGGAATTTATGGCATAACAGGCTAGGACACTTGAATCATGATAGTATGCTCATATCCAAAAATGGATGTGGAGATAGCATTCATTTAGAAAGTAAATCAGGTCGAGATACATGCACTCACTGTTTGAAAGGCGAAGAACACCGATTTCCTTTCAAAAATTCACGTAATAGGACATCGGAAGTCTTAGCACTTGGATATTCTGATTTGTGTGGTCCCATGGAAGTCAAATCCTTAGGCGGATCAACATATTTCTTGTCATTCATAAATGACTTTTCCGGTAAAGTGTTTTATTTCCTTGAAAATAAATGATGACTTAAAAACTCAAGATTATCCGTATCGATAATGGGACTGAATACTTACATAAATCGATCTTTTGCAACATTTCTTCGAAAATTCGGCATCAAGTATCCAACGACCGTAACATATGCACCTGAGCAAAATGGGCTGGGAGAAAGAACAGAACGATAGTTGAAAGAGCTAGATGTATTTTAGCCGATTGCGATATGAGAAAGGAATTTTTGCTGAAGCTGTTGCAAGCTCTTTTTATTCAATTAACTCTGATATTTAATATCGTGGCAGAATAAATGTGATCTAGAGAGAAGCTAAATTTGAAACACTTCCGCATTTTTGGTTGTAAGGCCATTGCTCATATTCCGAAGAAAAAACACTGAAATGGGGCCCCAAATACGAATAATCCTTTTTTGAGGGATATGCCGACAATATAAAAGCTTACCGTTCATACACCCTGAAGAAAAATAGAATTATCATATCTGACTGAAAGGACAACTGTCAGAGAAAAAGACAAATTCATCGTTGGATTCATCTTTGTTTCTACCAGTTTTCGTACAAGAAATTAATGAAAACGGAACATAATAAAATTCAAGACAAGGTATACGAACATTTTCTGAAAGTTCGTCTATCGGCAATCAAATTTGGCCGATCCATTGCCAGTGGATGAGGTTTGGGAAAGAACTGATGAAGATTTGTGGATAGAAGCTATGTGAAAAGAATTGATGTCTTTAGCAGACAACGATACGTGCATTCTATCAGATTTGTTACGAAATCGAAAGGCCATCCAATAAATGGGTTTTAAAAAAAAATACGTAATTCAGAAGGCAAGATCGATAGATACACAGCCCGTATGGTCGTGAACGGTTGTTCACAGACCCAGCCAGAAGGATACATGGTGACAAGCCTTAAATGACAAGCCTTAAAGATGAACACATCGTGGAGGTAAATAATATAATAAGAATCATCTAAAAAGCGTAGATGATATTTCAAATAATAGGTATTTTGAACATGGAGAATCTCTGCGCGAGTTGGATGCCGTATTAAGGTAGGTTCTAAACTCTCGATGAGGTTGACGTCTTTTGATAACTATGGATGAAACTCTACCATGACTAAAACATACAAAGTAAAAACAACCAAAACAATATACCTCGACCAGTGAAACAAACTTCTAACAAGACATAGAGAATTTTGTCAGTTAACAAGATTACGGTTAGTAGTTTTCTGGGATATGATGATTTATTTTTATTGATTACCTTAGAAAGAATAAAATTATTGATTGTAGGTACAAGGTAAATTTATTGCAGCTTTCAAGAAACAAAAAATACAGAAGATCTTTTCTCACCGTAACATTTTTCATTCTTGGCAATGGATAAAATTAATGAATTTAAGTTGAATTGATTCCTCCTTTACCTCGTTTGTCTGATTACATAACTAGCAACTAGTTAATTATTTTGAGGCGTTTTCAATATAAAGAAGCTAAGAACCAAAAATAATTGTTGTTGTCATATCTACTTTTTACTGTCATACATATACCACATTTATATATAAATATACTTTGAATGTATCTTATAAAAGTATATTTTCATGTTTAAATACTGATAAAAGTTGATTAAATTTCAGTTAATTCTATGTCAGATGTATTATATTGTGCTATTCAGAATTTGTTTTCATATTTGTAAGTTTGAACACTCTAAGTTTATAGACAACCTATTCATAAGAAGATTTGATCGGTTTTCTATATAAACAACCAAAAAGTCTTCAATATTGTATTCGGTTTAACATTTTATCTACTCCTATTGAATAATATATTCATTATTCAACTGCGTTTTAGCAATTAATAGTATCTATTGACCAAACAGCGTGAGTAATAATAACTCACTGCTATAACTCACTATATAGTCTACTAAGATCCCAAGTAAGATCGACCGTCACTCATCTGCTAATGTCACTTGAATAATTCTGACGTTTTCAAATTAAGTTAATACTACTTAATTATTGTAAATTTGTACTTGTATCTTAGTATTTATTGTTATAGTCTTAGACAAAGTATAGTATTCAACTTGCGGTAATG
This sequence comes from Cynegetis impunctata, assembly GCA_030704885.1. Classification (NCBI taxonomy): domain Eukaryota; kingdom Metazoa; phylum Arthropoda; class Insecta; order Coleoptera; family Coccinellidae; genus Cynegetis; species Cynegetis impunctata. The sequence continues at coordinate 728,236 of JARQZK010002891.1, forward strand.
GTCATAACTCACTTGATGAATTACAGCACTCGCTTGCAGCTCGTGCTGCAAACTTCATCTGCGTGAGTTATGACCTACATTACCGCTCGTTGAATAATATACTATTATAGTCACAGCATATTTTAGGGAATTTCCACTAGACGGCACCAAACTAAATAAATTGATGTATGTGCACTATGCAGGGTGATTCAGATAAGTAAGATGCTCAAAAGCATCAAAATGTAACATTTAAGTAAGAAATTAAATAATTTATTCATTAAATATAAACTTACATATATGTTGTATATGAAACAAAACATATATTTACTTATTGTACTATTATACAAAATTCGCTAAATTAACATGTTAAATTTATGTAAGAAACAACATTAACTCCTCAAATTCCTTTGTTACTATTATAAATCTCGGGGGGGGGCTGCAGCCCCATGGCTCCCCCCCTGGGTGCGCCACTGTATATATATATATATATATATATATATATATATATATATATATATATATATATATATATATATATATATATATATATATATATATATATATATATATATATATATATATACATAGGCCATGAGCAGCCCGTTTGCTATGTGAATGACACAATGGTCCACCCGCAAGAACGTTAGTCGTCCCAGTTTCGGGCTCACCAAGGAAAGGCACTGTATACCTGTTCTAAAGTATAGAAGATGGTCTAAAACGATGTTTCCCGCGTTTTTGGCAGGGACGACATTTTTACTTTCAACATGTTCATTATACACTTATAGGTTCCAACAAAATCCATGTAGAGGTCGCTATTTTTATACACATTCTGAATATACATTGGATATAGCCACAGTGCATTGGTTAGCCCCGAATGTGGCAACACTGTAAGACAAATCGCAAAGCGTTATGTTGGGTCAAGTTTTCAAGTTGATTATTTTCCTGAATATTCTTTCATGGTTTAGGCTTCTGTATTAGATCGATATACAGGGCGGGGCACCACATACGAACTATTCTCTAGTATATTAGCGACAATTGAAAACCAAATGTGGTGGTGAATTCAGATTAATACGTGCTACATTCTGAAATAATTTCAAATATACAGGATGTTCCAAAAAAACAGTGACCTTTCAAAGTAATGTTTTTCTAATGGAATACAGTCGATTTAATTAGGTTTTGAATTGTACGTAACTAATTAGCTACTATGAAAAATGTCTTCAGGCTGTAATAAGACATTCATTCAATTTATTATTACAAAATTCCTTACAGGGTGTTCACAATTTTCAGTTCCATTATTAGCCAATTCACACTGTAAAATCGAGTTTATTGAAATAAGAATACCCTGAATGTTTTAAATCTATCATGAAGCAAATTTTGTTGTCTATGAAACAGTATTAAGGTTCCCTATATTTAAATCTTTTGGTTTTAAAGTTTTTTAGTTATTTTTGCAATTCAACTTTTTATTTCTCTCATAAAAAGTAAACTTCCTTTCAAAAACTTTCTTTGTTTTTCTATGTAGATGATCTGTAAGCGCTAAACAAAATAATCACATTTTTATTCCCCCTCTACAGTATCGTGATTGGGTAAAAAACCTGTCTTCCAGATCTCAATTTTTTTTCGCGCTCACCCATTTTTGGATACATGTATGTGTACCTGAGTTCAGATTTTTCGTTAATGTTGAAAAATTTCATCTTTAAACTGTTTGCCGTTGTTAATTGATTATATGTCTGATGGTTTGTTATGTCCTTTTATAAATGTCACAAGAACGAACATGTATAGTATTTTTATTAAGCAGCGAAATAGGAATAGAAAAAATTACTAAAAAAAACACAAGTAGAATTGTACTTGCTAAGGATATTTATTAACATTATGATTATTGGTCTTCCATAATTTCTTATTTTTTACATAAATATACTTTCTAATATGTACTTAAAATTTAATTCCATAAATATTAAAAGCGACTTTGAAATTAGAAAATTAAAAACTTGAAAATAGAAGCAGTCAAATTTATGAATGTGTATTAGGTTCGAAATATAAGGCAATCCAAAGGTGACTGAAGTTTTTTAAATTGATCAAAGTAGTATTATATTCTGGAAGAAGATAATCAAGCAATAGATTCAGTATTTTGAAAGAACATGTCGTTGAAGGTTTCGAAGATTGAACAAAGCATTATTTTTAATCAATAGGTGATGTGATATACAAAATGTACAAACGAAAGGAATACATCGCAGTTTCCCTACAAATGAGAATAGTCCCAGTCACCAGCCGTTTTCCCCGTGGAATTTTGAGCAATCAAGGTCGATTTCCTTGAAAATTGGGATTCAGGTAGTATTTATAAACCTTCTTCAAAATCTATAATGTGCCGAAGTGTGCTTTTGCCTTAGGGGTGAAGGCTACCGCTTTTAGGGATGAAAAATGATTTTAATCAGAAATAACATCAGAAATTGATAAACTGACTAATTCTAAGCAACTTTTGTTTCATAAAAGTTTTTTTTGTGAAGTTGATAATTTTTCGAGTTATTAACGATTGAAACTGTGCAATTTTCATTGAAAAAACGCATGTTGTTAAACAGTTTTTACGAATAACTCAAACAATTTTCATTTTATCGGAAAAATCATCTGAAACAAAAATGTAGCTAATGATGGAGAAAAGATATTCGTTTTCGAATGACCTTTGTGAGCCCAACAACGTCTGAGTTATTATCTACTCGTTGAAGAATGGTTTATTTTCGGGAACCGAAAATTGAAAGTTTTTAAACCTTAAATACTTTGAAAATAGTTGAAATTTTTGGGTAAAACTCAAGAGTCCCTTTTTAAAGTAGAAGAAAAAAATTCAAAATAATTTCATACGAAAAGTCTTTTTTATAAGAATTGACTGACTTATAACAAAAATAAAGTCACTTTTTTTTAAATTATTTTTTAAATTTAACACTTACTCCCTCGTCATGACCACCCTAAATGAAATTAATCGTTAACCCCACTTTCAATTATTTTGACTTAAGTGTTATTAATATGATTCATGTGATTTGATAAGTTTACAATGCTTAATTTTTAAAAAATTGTTGATTGAATTGAAAATCGCATTTCGTAATTTTGAAGAAAAATGTATTTTTCTCAAATAAACCAAATACTATTCATGATATGAAAAACTGTTTCTATTTTCACATTGGTGGGTTGTCCTACTAAAATTTTGATATTTTTTTCATCTTCGTATCATGAAAATTGAACGAGATATGTTGGCTCAAAGTTTGCATTCGCGTATTAATTGTAGCTCATCCAAGCCCTTTGAGGTCAGCCCTTTTCAAATGAAAGATTTTAAAAAAAGTTTTTAATCACGTGGTGTCAAAGACCTTGAAATTTCTTACAGAATGTTCTTTTTGAAAATATTATAGCTCAAAAAAATGAGGGAGTAATCGTCGAAAAAACCGACTTCTTGATTTTTTTATTTCAGAGCAAAATTCCGCTTCCACTGGCATATTCTTCTGAAAGTTTAGAAACTGAATATCCAAACATTGCAGATTTGATACTATTTTATCACAGTTTCACTGGATGTGACTCAACTTCTGCCTTCTTCAATAAAGGTGAAAAAAAATTAATCGATATTTTAGAACGTTCCGACGTAAGAGAAAAGGCGAAGATTTTTCATAATAGTTCCTCAACGCTTGTAGATATTTTAGAAGCCGGTAGATACTGTACCAAATGTTGTTTGGACTTACTATACGACACTATACCTAAATACATTGAAACGTGTAACGAACTTGTCTGAATACCTCGAACAAATCAGATATAACTCATTTATTAATTTAACCACTGAAAAAAAGGCTGTTAGAGTTTAATCTCTTAATCCAACAGTTGGTGCTTTCAATGAGCACATAATATGGCAAGGTGACGAAAATATTAATTATTTTGATTGTGGTTGGATTAAAATTGACGGAATTTTGCATCCAATCAAAAACCAAAATGAACCCCGGCACCCGAGGAGCTTTTGCAAAAATGATATTTTGTAATTTCAAAAAGGGATGCGCGGTTCAGAGTGCGGTTACCGACGAGTAGATCACTATTGAAATGCAATGAGCAGAACATGCCGTGAAGACACTTGTCTAAACAGGACACCAGTTTTAGACCAAGAGGAAGATGTGCATAACGAGAGCGACGAGGAAACGAAAAACTATATTCAGTGTAAATAAATTTTTATTATTTTCTCTCATTATTAATGCAAAAAAACCGCAATATTTATATTTTTGTTTCACAAGGGGTGGCTTTTATAAGGGTTGTGTTTAAAAACGAACAAGAGTTATATCACTGATGAAATATTCTCGATTCAATATTAATGTATTTTGAATCATTTCTTATTGTGGAAAAATCGTTGAAAATTATTTTTCAATAATTCATGTTCTCAGGAGAAGACTTAGGGTTGAAGAGTCTCGGAAAATGATAATTTCATTGAAATAGAGTATAATAATTCAATATGACGCAATTTCAATTATTTCAAGTTAACAATACCTTTTAGAACTAGTTTTAGAAATTACTACTATCAGGGGATGATTTGAAGAGGTTGCATCTCTCTGATTAATCGTAAACATGTTTGAGTAGGTATATCAATAGATCTACAAATAAATTCATTTGAACTATATTTTAACTAAATACATGCTAAAATCTACGTTTTTTTAGTTTTTTGCGATAAGGGGTAATTTTCAACCCCTAAACAGTTCGGCAGAGTATAGATTTTGAAGAAGGAGGGTAAGTAGAGCTCAAATCCAAATTTTTATCAAAATCGGTGTTGATTCTCAAAAATTCCATGGTTTTACAGTTTTTTACCGCTGGCGACTAGACTAGAATGTAAATGCCAGATATAAGTACAATTTTGGAAAAAGAAAAATTGGCATTCACTTTGAGAAACATGATAATAGGAAACTTCTAATGGAATTACAGGTTCTTAGTCTACAAATAATACTTTTTTTTATGTAACTATGAACTGTAAAGAACGACTATCTTTTTAATCCTGCATACTATGGACGAGACTTTTATCTATGGTGAACTATTGGAAATGTGATATTCAAGTTGACGAATGACAGGATACAGTATGTGGCGCATGATTTTATTATGGTTCATGCAGTAAATAGTAATTGGTTCGTTGAGAAAAGGCTTCACTGATTTTTAGAGCTAAAAACTACCACGATAATATGATCAACAAAAAATTTTAAAAAAATTGGTAAAAAACACAACTAATTCCAAACTTAAACGAAACTCCAAGTTTGGAATAATGGATAATGCTAATTATCACAGTCGTTTAGGAGAACTAATTTCGAATAAAAGTTGACAATAATAACCATTTTAAATTGGCTTCAAGAAAATTATATTAGTTACACATATTTTTGGTTCGAAGGCTATACTTGCCATATTGTAACCATAAACTCTTTATTAGAATGTAAAATGCGAGTAACACTGTGATAACAAATGAGACGCACACGTGCACGTGTTGACCGTTTGAAGAGTTTGTTTGCTTATGAAAAATTGGCAACACCGCCGGGCTAACCAAAATTATGTTTGGACATATATTTTTATACTATGGGGCTAACCTTCGTAGCATTCCCGTATCTGGGACGACTTTAGTATGATTTACATATAAAATAAAAAACTGCGGGATTTTCATACCCCTCTATTTTCCCCTCTTAGGTAAGATATATATTTAAAAATGAATGATGAAATATATACACCTTGAGATACATTGGAAATGGCGGGTGGACAAGAGGCCTGTCCACATAGTGGGCTAACCATTGTACCATTTATAAATATATATATATATATATATATATATATATATATATATATATATATATATATGGAATTATTTCAGTGTACCTACAATAAAATCATAATATGTTAAAAACGAACTTGGGTATAGTAAACAATAATATTTATCCTTTGTATTGAAAATTTCACCTGCTACGTTATTGATAATTTGAATCGGGATATAATTAAATGCGAAACGTAATGTGTAAGTACTCAGATGATGTAGATACCTATTATTCACATTGAAGGATTTTAACACTTCTATAACCATATTATAATCGTTAACTATTTGATTCAATCCTTTCAACTTTCAACTTACTTACTGATTGTGTTCATAGTACAAGTTGATGCACAAGGGACAAGGGATATTCATACATTGCCAAAGATGAGAGACCTTCCTATGAACCTACAACGTCGTGTTCTGTTCGGGATCACCTAAAACAGAAAGGTTCTCACGCCATCCGCTAGATGTCGACAACACAAATCGATCATAATATATTGTAAATGAAAAAATTTGCTTTATTCGATTTGTTCTTTATTTTTAACAAAAATACGGTCGGTTTCGGCGACTTACGTGATTTTTAAATATTGTCGTCGGAAACCAGTCTATTTTTGTGGAAATTAGTAGAAATACATTTATTTCATTTATATTAAGATGAATTTCCATAAAACAAATAATTCAAAGATATCTTCCATAAGAAATAGATCAGTTCTTTTTTGTAGTGTTTCAGAGTTTGGGGCTTAAGACATAGCCATTATTGGGGACAATTAATAATAAGAGTTCTCGATGTTGAAATTAGCTCAAAAAAAGTACTGATATTCTAATTCTCCTTGCTAAAAATGCACGCAAATTGTGGTATTTTCACATTATGGATCAAATTTAACACGGACCTTATTATTGAATAATAAGCCTACAAAATAGAACTCTTCATTGCTCTGAAAAAAATTTTCGGTAAAATATTCCAATAAAACGTCCTCAGAATGAGAGTACCTATTGCATAACTGTTTTTCCGAAACACTATTTGTTGAACTTGACAAAGGCAGCTTCATATACTGCAGCAGATTTCGTCGGCAGCAAGTTTTTGCACAGCTATTCTAGCTGTCTCTACCACCTTGGGAGGATCATTACAAACTTCTAAACTCATTTTCTTCACTTAATTTGAAATATTTGTTTTAATAGATGTCAAACAAGTACGTATATTCATGACAACGATACCAAAAAGCGAATATGCAGTGAAATAAGTTGAAGATTCAATCTTATTATTTTTATTTAAAAATTCGTTTCCTTTTATTGTTTTATCTCGAATAAAATTATGCACGTTAGAAGAAAAAATAGTATATGATATTCGGATGATAAGATACTGTATGTGCTTCGGATGGATTGTCTGACACATTATTTTCGTCAGACAAACTTTCCACTCTCAGCACATAAAGTATTACTTCTCCTAATATAATATTCTAATATTATTTAGGATTTATACTTTCGGTATTTGAATATAATGTTTTCGTTTTTTCTGTAACATTCTATTGAAATAAATTGTTTCTGAAAAATTCATTCAATATTCGCAGCGAATCAAAAAATTATATTAGCGATATAGCATATACTTAGCGCTTATCATTATAGATACGACTGTAGAATAAAAAAGAAATAATTTGAGGAATGTAATAGTAGTTGATTATTTGATGACTATCGGTGAAACGTCCCCATCTGTGTGAATACCTATCATGTAAAACCCAGTGGCGTAGATAGCTTTTTTTTGCGATGAGGGGATATGACTTAGTGCAAAATTTCATAAGTTTTTCTTCTTAAGTTCCATTTTTGTTGATAAAAATGATCTTTCATGTGGGTAGTACAAAATCAGCAGAAAAATTAAATTAAATTGCAAAAAATTCAAATTATTTTAATTAAAAATCAGTGAAATATTGAATTATATTTAATTGGATATATACATCACTCAAAATCTTCTCGAAAAAATTAAAGCAGAAAATCTAGTTTTCGGCGTTTTTTGACAATCTATTCATGAATAATTCTTCAGCTGTAATTCGAATGTCACGATGAATTCCCAGAGCAGCCAAACCTTTCAATAACAAAATTGGACAAACATGAGTTTTTAATTTGCAATGAATTTTATATATTCAGAAGGGTCATTACAAGTCAAATTGTGCTTTATTGTGCTCCTTTAAATCATTTTAATTCGCTTCAAACGTCGATACTGGCAGCGTAGCTAATATTCTGAGCAACATGATATTCGAAAAAAAAAAATTCTAGGCAATCATCCAGCTCTCTTATTGAATTTTTAGGCTTAACATCGCCTCTACGAATTAAACATTTCTTCCACACTTTCAACTAACGAGAACAACAGATAATGCAGTAAGAAACTTTTGATAAAGCTCGTCAGTTGAATTTATCAGCTGCTTTGTCAATTTCGTATAAATCATGCTTGAAAAACACCGAAAATCTTTCTAAAATATTTAGTCTAGTCAACAAGTGCTTTTGTCTTCAACTTTTTTCAGCAGTCTCGGAAAAACATAAGCACGGTGTTACTCGATTCGGAATTGCATGTAGATGTTTCTTGAAAAAAATAAAAATTCGCTCGCGAAAATTGTGAAAGTTATAAACAATATACTGAAAAGAATGGGGGTTTGGTTTTTTGCTAATATGTCAAAAATGAATTGACATATTTAAAATCTGAAGAAAGATTCGAAAAGAAGAGGAAATTTCCCAAAAGAAAGACTCAACTTCCGGAACTGTAGGATCAATATTCATATTTTTCTCAGAAAAATACGACGGAAAACGGGTTGTTTAGTTTGGGCAAGTCACGCCCATTAAGGACACTTCAAAAATTAACATTATTTAACCATATTAAATATGAAAATTAAGGAATGAAAAAATTCAGACAGCTACTAAATCGGTGACTGAGCAATAATCCGGCGATAATAGTGATTTTTCAATTAGTTATGCAATAGTTAATTAAAAATTTTTTGCTATTTGAACATGAAAATTGTAAGTGTGATAACTGTTAACTATAGATCTGAGTTTTTTTAATTCTTGGAGCTATTATTATAAGGCTTCAGAGTAAATCTCCGTTGAAAAAATTAAAAAATTTCAATTTTTTTTAACAATTTACGTAGTTTTGCAACATCAAAATGAACTTTTTTAAATAATTTTAATGATGCATTTTTTATTATCGGAAGCTACATGGAAATGATTTTTTTAATGATCATCTCCTATTGTTTGAAAAATTGTTATAAATGAATGCGTTGTTTATAAGAGAATCAAGAAAAAAAGTTATGATTAATTAAAGTGTTTAATTTTGCAACTAAGTAAATTATTAGTAAAAAACTAAAAACTTCAGTTTTTAATTTTTTTTAACGTCATCGATTCTGCAGTCTTTTGAAACTAGCTCCAAGAAAGGAAAAAAATCAGATCTATAGTTTAACAGTTATCACACTTGCAATGTTCTTGTTCAAGCAGCAAAAAACTATTGCATAACTAATTGAAATATCGCGATAAAAATGTTTTTTAGCTGAAATAATGTTCATTTTCCAATCCAGTATGAACCTGAAATTTTTTAATTCCTTAATTTGATATTTAATATAGTTATATAATGTTTATTGTTAAAGTGTCCCAAATGGGCGTTACTTTGACAAGCCAGATTAGGTACCTACCCGTTTTCGGCTGTATTTTTACCCCTCTGAGAAAATTCTAAATATTAATCCTACAGTTCCGGGAGACTTTATTTTAGAAAATATGTTCCTCTTTTTGTATATTTATTTAGATATCAACAATATCAATTAGTTTTTGAGATAATTTTTTCTTTCAGTAAATTGATTATAACTTTTACAATTTTCGCGAACGGAACTTTATTTTTTTCGAAAAATATCTACATGCTCCTCCGAATCGAATGACACCTTATTCATATTATTCCGAGACTCATGAAAAAAGTTGAACAAAAAAAGCACTTGTTGACTAGACTATTATTCTCATGATTAGTAAATCTTTCTCCAAGATCCATGATGTTATAAGTCCAGAAATGGATTGAACGCCATCACAAGAAAATTTTCACTAACTCTACAATTTTTATTAACTTCAAAATACTTATTATGGAGTAATCAAATTGACAATCAAAGCCAAGAGTCAGTCATATTTTGATACCTACTCTACCTCAAAAAATATTCGAAACATTAAATATTGATTGAAAATCTTCTATGAGCAGAAGTCATTAAGCTCCTCGAATGTAAACAGGAATTTAATCGGTCACTAGGACCAAAAAAGGAATGTGAAACTGAGAATTTTATTTACGAAGGAAGAAGTCAACCAAAACCTCCTCGGACTTCTTCTCTTTCTAAATTTTATACTACCTACACTATTAAACGAAACTGCTCGTGCTTTAGATATAATACTACACTATTAAACAAAAGCTCGAGCAGTTTTGTTTAATAGTAAGTATAGTATACAATTTAGAAAGAGAAGAAGTGCGAGGAGAATTTTGTTGACTTCCTCCTTTCGAAATAAAAATTTTCCATTAGAGCCATTTGAACTTTTTCAAACACGTTTTTTGCTCGTAATAACCGATTAAACTACTAATTAAACATTGAATAAAATATACTCAAAACTACTAGTTACTTCACCTAAAATTAGAAAAACGATTCAATTTCTTAATTTATTATTATGTTGAAATTATGAGTATATATTTACTTACACTGAAAGAAATTTCTGGTAAATTCAACAAAAAAATTGCAAATACAACAGAAATTTCTGTTCCCACAGTGACTGCAGTGCAGTCTGTTAGATCAACGATTCACTTTCTGCTAAATTCAAGTTGTTAAAGTAACAAGAATTTGTTGAAATTAAAAAACGGGTTCTACCACTATTGCAATCACGAATTGTTGAAGTTGCAACTTTGAATTGCAATTTCAACACTTTTAACTACATAATTTATCGTCTCATTCTGTTCTTTTAACAAACTGAATAGTATTGGATGTACCAAACATGCTGTTGTTACAACAGTATGGCCTGTTGGGAATAACACTTCGATGAGAGTTTAGTCTGCTATTCCAGCAGATTGATATGATTAATTGTATTCGTATTCTGTTAATTCTGCAGAATGTCTCGCAAATGAAAATATATAAGTCTGTTGAATCTACCAAATTTTATGCTCTTTGTACAAGATGGTTTGTAAAATTCACAGCATCTATTGTCATTGATGCAGGACATTACCGTTAATACAACAAGATATATTTCATTCATAGTATTTATATTGCTTCATACAAATTACTACACACACACATATATATAGATATATATATATATATATATATATATATATATATATATATATATATATATATATATATATATATATATATATATATATATATATATATATATATATATATATATATATATATATATATATATATATATATATATATATATATATATATATATATATATATATATATATATACATACACGCTTATGTAGTAATGTGAATAGAGCAATATGAAATGCAATGAAATAAATATATCTCGATGATATTCATAATAAGTCATCACCAGGAATATGAACCAATGCTACAGAGCATTTAGCAGCTATGATATACTTTGTTCTACCAGGACAATAACATAGATATAACCCAACAAATAACACAGATATTTTTTTTACCAGTTGAAACAAATTTTATCTATGACTTATTTTAAAGTATTCAAAACTGAGGAAATTAAACTATTTATTGTATCATCTTGTTCTTAATTCATTTATAAATCATACTAACAACTTTATTATTCGAAGTACGATGTTTGGAAAATAGGAAATAAAAGTATGTATGTGAATATATAAAATATAATTGATTTATCAAAATGTAACAAAATAAACATAACATCCCAATATCGCACACGTTTTCAATACAAACTTTTACAGATATGTCTGTGTAGGTTTTACATATATTTACCTATGTATATATCCATATGACATTTTTCTTGATTGTCAAGCAATAACAGGCACTATCGCTTGAAGAAATGAGTCGTTAGAAAATGATTGACGCTTCATTAGGTGTTCTGTTTAAGAAATTAATGGCCATTTTTTCTGTTGCAATACGTAAAGAAGCGTCAAACTTTCGCTAATATATAATTTGTTCAATTAATGGAGCATTTTATTGCTAAAGAAATTGCAAGAAATATTTACAAATATTCCATATCAAGGAAATTATCAAAAAATATATTCATATGTTTATATAGGTACATAAAATAATCTGAAGTAATCCATCTTAACAGATGATTCTTTTCTAAACTACTAATGTAAAGTTATCACAATTATCACAGGTACATGTTTCAGGAACGTAATTTAGTGAATAGATACAAAAAGAATAGTTATGATTACTTACTCAAGCAAAACTAAAATAAAAAAATTTATTATAGTAGGCCTTGTCTTCATAACTTTTATCAAGAGTATTCCCAAGTTCTTCTTCGTTTGACTTCACACTCACAACATAAGTCTCTTGAATCAAAAGCAGATATTTTTGATGATCCCTCAACTGCTTCGTTAGCATTAAAATCGATGAAATGGTGCTGTTCGCCTTCAATCCTCAGATTGGATAAAAAGCTGTCTGACTCAGTAGACTCCTGGAAAAAAAAATCCATTGTGACACGACATTTTATTCGGAAGACTAAAATTTTCAGAACATATCGATAATTTACTATGAAACTTACCTCTGAAAAATCTCTATACATAGTTTGTCAAACTCCAAGCTTTGAGAAAATCTTCTGTATCTGTATCGGCCATTGTTACGTACTCACTCAACTCAAAACGAACATGAATGTTTTAATACAGCCTCTGAGTTATTAGTTAAGGTTGAGAAAAGACGCGAACTTATATGCCCATGCGCTATAATAGCAGCGTGACCGTGAAAATAACAGATTCGTTCTGTACAATTTACAGAATATTTGTTGTAGTAACAGAATTCATAATTTGACTGAAAACTGCACGCTGTACAATTTGTTTTGTTAAATCTGCATGATTGTCTGCAATGTTTACCATCATAAAATGTTAAAAGAGCAGAATGAACTTCTAGGAAATCTGCAGCTCATCCTGCAAGTATTACAGATTCAAATCGTTATTATAGTTAGTTACGTTAGCAGAACTAGTTCCATAAAATCTGCATTATTCAGTTATTTTAGCAGTTGAGATTCGTTATGTCAGCAGAATGATCTGTTGGATTTTAGCAGAACTAATCTGTTGAATGTTATTGCTATTCGAGCAGCTGAATTGCTATCGGTGCAGTATTCCCCCTAGCAAAATGAGACTTGAAGATTTGACAAACTGACTTGTGGCATATACCTAATACTTTCGCTGAATTCACAGCAGTTCCGCTATTTCAGCAATAATACCTCCAGCAAATAGAACTGTAAAATTTTTTTTTTCCGTGTAAATGTACTCAATTTGTCCATAATTATAATGAGCGTCCATTTCGTGGATCCTGATTGGTCGGCCTGTTCGAAGCGCGGAAATTATACAATACTCAATTGCACAGCCGTCACGAAAACATATCTAGGTGATTTTTATATAATTGCACATACATAATATCAAAATAGGTGCTAGTGCTTAGTAAATACTTAAATACGTGGATACGACGACTTTCATTCAATTCCATTATAATTTTGTGGGCTCATGAGGAGGATTGATCCCCTTGACCCCCCCCCCTATCTACGCCACTGGTAAAACCCGAATGTCGAATAATGTTGCTTTTGAATAACACATTCGTAATATATTATTTTTATAATTCAGTAACAGTTGCTTCTGTTATTTCGAAAAATCCATTAAAAATAACACATAGTTAAGTAACACCCCAACTCTAGACATAATCCTACTGGAAACCAATTGAAGTTTCGATCAAATTATATCTCATCACTCCAAACTCGAGATGAAGTGAACTACCTAAACTGTTTTTGTTTCCTACTTGTACTCAGTAATTGCTTATTGTAGTTTATGAAGACAGCCATTATTGAATAATTCCAGAAAATCTAACCTATCTCAAGAATTGAAAATGAATGTATACTCGGTGAAAGCAAAACCCATATGTCAACGAAGAAATATCTATCTATTTGAATACACTGAAATATTGTTCATTCCGGTAACAAGCGATCAAAATAACTCAAAACTTCTTAATAACATTTAAACTGCATAAAATCGATGGGTCTTGATGGAAATGCAACTACTGTTTTCAAGAATTGCTCGTCTATGGGCTACTCCATCTTCCCTGCGAGCAGAGGACATTTTCATTCATTCATATGCAAAATTGCAATAGTCCAGCCAATACAAAAAGAAGAGAAAATGTGCTATCCTGAAAATCACTATCCACTACCCATATTGTCCAAAGTAAATGACACTGCCATTAATCACAGGTTATGAAAAATTTCGAACAGAATAATCTCATTATTGACAATCTATACGGCTATCGACGTTTTCATTCAACGGGGAACTATTCACCCTTGCCACATATCCTTGTAGAAGCGTTATTGAAAATCATGGTCATTAGCAAGTTGCCCTAGATATTTTTAACGCTTTCGACCGAGTTTGGCACAAAATACTGTTATTGAAGCTGGAATCTTACAGTCCCGCATAATGTGAAAGTCGGTGTGAAGGATCTATCTTGTCACCGACGATTATGCTCATACATATTGAAAAATTCAACTAGAACAAGCAATCAGTTTCCCACGGAAATCTTTTCGCATCGATCCTCAATAATTATTGGAAACAAAAATAACCAATAAACTACATCTTTTAGGAACTCTAATTTGACCTGTCACGAACACGTCTCCACCATTGGAAGGTCAGCTGCACAGAAGCTTATTTATCGTTGTCGAGCTCAAAATTTGTTTACACCAAGGTTTTCATAACGTATGCAGTTTAAAAATCAATTCATTTAATTATGACTTTTGTTCCAAATCCAAAAAAAATTGCGTCCTCTATCGTGTGAACAATATATATTTCCTCCCCGGGGGATCAACCGTCCAATCAATTCGTACCAAAACCTATCGCATCCAAGATTACATACGAAACCACTTACTAACAAACTTTCAACCCTATTGCTACAAAATTGCGCTCTTTATTATGTAAATAAAATCTATTTCCTCCTCCCAAACAATTCATATCGAAATAAATACCATCAAAGATATCATACAAAACGACCTACCTACAATGTTTCAACCTTATGGTCCCAAAATTGCGCCTTCTATCGTGTAAATAAAATTTATTTCCTCGGGGTCAACCCCCCGACCAATTCGTATCAAAACCAATCCCATCCAATATAGCATACGAAACTACCTACTCACGAACTTTCAATCCTGTTGCACCAAAATTACGCCCTTTATCATATAAACAAGATATATTTCCTCCCCCAGGGGGTCAATCTCCACAACCAATTCGAACCAAAACCAACCCCATCCAAGATATTTTTCGAAATTACCTACTTACAAATTTTCAACCCTATTATTCCAAAATTGCGACCTTTATCGTGTAAACAAGATTTATTTTCCCCCCAGGGTGTTCAACCCCCCGACCAATTCGAAGCAAAAACAATCCCATCCAAGATATCATACAAAACTACCTATTTACAAACTGCCAACCCTATTACTATATATGGAGATATATGAAATTGAGTTTTTGGTGCCAAGCATCATAAAAAGTCATGAAACGAAAAACTTGTTGGTCCTAGGTCCAACTCTGCTAATCGCACCCGTTTTAATAAGCAGGTTTTCAAAGTGAATATATATATATATATATATATATATATATATATTAATATTTAATAAACTAAATATATCTCTTCATTGATAAATGTTACGTGAATGTGAAAATAACATTAAAAAGGAAAATTCCTTAAGAATCATTTTTTTGCATAAAAAAAAACTAATTATCTATCTCATTTGATTAAAAAAAATAAAAACTCCAACTCCGCGAAAGCCCATCTCTCCTCTACAGTGTGGGAGAGACGGAGCATGCCTACGAGGAGAGATGGACAACCAATCATTCATATCTATTTTTCCTTGGCGCTGTGTTTGCCATACAAGACACACAAATTCAAGAAGGATATACACCCCTCTTGCAGCCATCAACCACATATAAGGCACTTAATGCAATAATCTTTTTTTTTGTGAATCTGTAATCTTCCTCACAGCCAGCATACTAATTTTCATAGTCTTTTAGTTCATCTTCCGTTTCTTCTTTGTAATTCAAAACAACTTGTTCATCTTCTTCTCCTGAATCGGTGTCAAAAGAGGTCAATAGTTTGCGAGTCTTTTTTGTCTACAACCATTTTCTTCTTCTGAATTTTTTCTTTGTACTCTTTCTTGCTTAGATTGGATAATTTCTTACTTATTTTCAACATTGTCTACTGAATTTAGTATAGATGATACTCCCTTGGCACGTTTTCCCACCTTTAAAACACTTTCGGTTATGGACGGTATAGCATTCCTGGTGTTTCCTGTTGAAAATTTCGTTCTTCTTCAGCGTTTTCCTTATGTGCTCACTTTTGCTTGATCAACGGCGTATCTATTCACAAGTTCTATATCCTGCAGAATCTTTTCTGCAGAATTTGACACCGGATGGTGGATGGAGGCTTAATCCAAAAGCATATTAAGATTGAATGGGACTATGCCAGTGGAACGAAATGCTGATACTGCGTTCTCTACGGTCGCTGCCGTATTCCAAGATTTACCTAGTAATTTTCCAAATTGCAGCTTAGTTAGTTTACGAGAAGCGTCCGATTTCAAAAAACGGTTGCACGCATTATAATAATTCGTCTTTAGGGATTTGAAAAACGCACGATCAAACGTATGTAAACAACGTGTAGTATGTGGCGGCAAACAAAGCAAAATATTATCATTTTGGTCAGCGTTTCACTGCTCCAATTGCTTCTTGCAAATTTTCCTCTGTCCAATGGTCTCTGGGATGAGCAACTTGTTTTCTTTTATATACACAGGCATCTCAGAAAATTGAAAAATAATGTCACATAACGGACCGTCTATCCTCTAAACTGAGGACTGGACCGTATGTGTTTACATACGGTCCAGTCCTCAGTTGAGAGGAGAGAAGGACCACGTGTAACGTCAGATAAACTGTTTATTAGGTTATACACATTCTTCAGGAACTAATTATGTGAAACTTAAAAATATATACGTTTTACTTACCCCACGAGTCACAATATCTTCACAAATCTAGTCGCCTAAAACTTTACGGCCCGAAAATTTTAAGAAATTGTTAATTTTCGTTAAGTTTTCACTCTAACGTGTTCTAACCGATTACTATTGCATAATGCCCTGTAACTAACTAAAGTTAACATCATCGAGAAAGCGCTGTCTGCTGCCAACTGTCCTCCACTTAATACCCTATCAAATATATAAATATATATATATATATATATATATATATATATATATATATATATATATATATATATATATATATATATATATATATTTGTTAGTGTATTAAGTGGGGGAGAGTGGGCAGCAGACAGCGCTCTCTGCTGTATATATATATATATATATATATATATATATATATATATATATATATATATATATATATATATATATAATCAGATAGAAATTTTTCGGAAATCGTGGTCTAGGATAACGAATAGAAAAACTACTACCGCACACCTGACTGCTTTTCATCGACACTGCAATAGTATGTATTTTATGGGATGAAATACGACTAATAAACATTATCTAGTTTATTTTAAAATGAGTTTATGTGGTTTATTGGCGATATATGTTCAGAACAGAGGATCCTATTCTTATAAAATGAAAAATATTCCATTTCATTATGTTCTTGAGTGCAAAAAGTATCGAAACAGAGAAGGTCTCAAAAATTGTGAATGATTTAATTCTTAATTAAATTAAGTCTATTTTAATACAAATGAAAAAAAAATGTTTGCAGTTTTTTTATCTGTATAAATTTCAAATCATTTAACATTCGTATGAGAAATGTTTATATTATTATAACTATTATTGAAAGTGAATTAATGGATGAACTTTTGATCAATTACAATGGAAATGATATACACTTTCAAACTGAGCTGAAGTTGTCATAAAATATCATGCTTGCGTCCTAAACATACTGAAAACGCAAGTTGTTGTCATGTTACTTTTCGGGGGGCCTCGGTAGACCAGCGGTGAGCGACTACTGCCTTGTACCGTTTGTTGACCGAGGATGTGGGTTCGAGTCCCACCTTGCTCTTGGGCGTTGTGTATGTCCTGAATTTAGTGGTTCTAGTTATGAGATTGAGTGTTGGGTAATGTACATTGTTTACAAGCCCATTGGCCGTTCGGAACCGGCGTTAAACTGTAGGTCCCTCGAGTTAAAAAAAAAAAAATGTTACTTTTCTTTTACAACCAATATAAATCATTCTACCGATCATTTTCTATATAAGTTGTGGATCTTCTTTGTATTCTTTTTTTTATTATCAATTTGATGTATATAATAATTAATTCCTACTGTTTTGGTTTATTTTCAAATGTGTTGTCAGTTTTGAACAACTTTCTCATGTATTAATATTTATTTAGCCTGTTATAATATATCCTGTTTTCGTTTCATATTGTTTATAAGAGATTACAATGATGGTTTGTTTCACTTCCTTCTGAATAAAATAACATAATAATGTTCAACGTCGATATCTTTCATATTGATTTTCGAGAATTGGAGAATATCTTTTATTTGGAATTTAATGTCAATATATTCCATAATATTTCTGGAATTCTGGCCTAGCCTATATACTATAATTCAAATAAACTTTATCCTTCAGTCAGAAAACGTAAATATTTTAATAGTTTTATTATAAACTAGGTACAAATTTATACAAATATCTTACATCAAGAAATTTTGAACACAGGAATTGAAGTATATTTCTCAGTATTTATCCAATTTTCAATATAATGAATCGATGTTGTCAACTGGTGTCTAGCATCAAAATTTTACAAATTCAAGAGCTTAGTGGCAGAAAGGATAGTTTGGACATGCACCAGGATCAACTCCAGCTGGAATCTGAGCAGGGATGGCATGTGCTGCGGCTGGTTGGTTCCACTGACCACCTTGGTTCCACTGACCTCCTTGGTTCCATTGGTTTCCTTGGTTGGGAGGGTTGCTCCAAGTTTCGGGACCTAAATTGAGTATTTAAAATAGAATTTTGCTACAAATAATTAACATCATATAATTAGAAGTTCTAACTGTGCAAGCAATAACAAAAACTGAGGCGGAAAGTTCTAATTAAATTAAGGATAAGTTTTTGAAAAGTTTCTAACAAAATACTTATCATAATATGCTCACCATCTACTCTTCCATAGGCACCAGCTTCAGCAAGTCCTTCACCTTTGTAATCTCCGTCTCCTATATATTCTCCTCTATCCAAAGCGTTTTGGGCACCTCCATTCCATTGTGGAACTGGAGCTGCATTCCACTGGTTACCTTTGTTCCACTGATTTCCTTGGTTCCATTGGTTACCTTGGTTCCATGCTGCTTGAGGTTGATTCCATTGGGTAGCTGGAGCACTTGGATTAGCTGCTACTGCTGGGTTTGCGCAGTTGGGGAAATTTGGGCAAGCTTGTGGACTTACTCCAGCTGGATATCTGTCAGCTGGTACTCCTCCGGCAAGAGGACCATTCCAAACTGCTGAAGCATATGCTACAGCACAAGCTAATACGACCTTAAATTAAAAAAATAGACATTCATCGAACAATTCAACATTCAACTTAATCCGATAAAATTTCTCTTAAGAATTTTCACACTAAATGAACGAAAAAATGCATTGATTGGTTAAATAGTGATATCATTACAAATTATGGTCTCTGAAATCAATAATAAATGGGAGGTTTCCACTACAGCTTCTCTAAGCCATTAGGAATACTTATGAGTATTATAGGTACAACTGAAATTCGAACAATATCTCAGTGGCACAAAACCAATTTTAAATTGGCAAATCAATTCTCACTCTTCAAAAGAAATTGACGAAAAATGTCAAGCTCGAAATTATGCACAAATCACTACACTTTGTTACAGGCACTGTATAATCACAAGAACTGAGGAAACACTATTAACACTACTTACCAGTTTTACAAACATGCTGTCTTGAAAGATGTGACGATTTGTGACAGATAATCTATATCGTGTCCTATATATACATTTACCACGCCCTCATTATCCGTTCTGCAGAGAAATGTAACAGTTACGACATTTTTAAACCTATCCCACACATATATGGAATAAAATATTGAAGTAATTAGTTCTAGGGTATGATCCTTGAGTTAAAACAGGTGCGTTCACTTGATTTCATACACAGGGTGGTTTTTATCAGATAATGACGAAATACTGATAAGAATTAACATATGAATTCATAATTGGCTGTCCTTTATCAATAATTCCGAATGGAGATCAAGGTTTGTAAGATTTTTTTTGTTACGCCAATGATGTAGGTAAGTTAGGTATTTGACGAAATTCTTGTGTGAATTAAGTAAGTTCCTTGTTATTTAGGCAGTATTATCAATTGAAGAATAAATTTCTCAACCGCTTATTATGATGCACATGCGTTTTGAATACATTTTGGATGAAAAAGGAAACTTATGGAATTTGGAATTGATGGTTATCCACTATGGTAATGACTATTTTTTTGAATGAATACCTTCGAATCAGTTGAAAACGAAATTGAATTTTTATTGGGTTCGGTATCTTGTTTCCTTCTTTGTGTTCGTGAAATGATTTAAATTTATAGAAAAAATAAAACTGTTCCCACGTATGTAATTAAGTTGAAAACCAAGAATTTCGAATGAATATTATTCATGAGGAGTAAAATCTGCTCACTAATTAGGCACATTTTCCAAGAACTTTATATCAAGGTTCATATCGAAAGTATTTCGACCTTCTTAAAATTTTCTTCAAATTCATTTGTAGTCCCATAAATTTGAATGCTCATGTAAACAAATTCTGACTGATCACGGTATATAAAAAAAATATAAAAGACAGACAATTTTAACAATTGAAGTTTTGAAAAAATCACGAATTTCGTGACGAAACGTTAACTGTTTAATAACGTCGTTTTTCTAACACAAATAGCCTGTTATGTTATTGTTAAGAAATGGCAAGTATATAAAAATACACCACTGGCAAGAATAATTCAAATAATCTTTATATATAAAAATGAATCCTTATTTCCCTTGGTCCCGCCATTACGCTTGAAGGGCTGGACCGATTTCACTAATTCTTTTTTGTTGTGTTTTTTATTGCCAGAAGAAGGTTCTTATGAAAGAAAAAATTAAGAAAATTGCGCGGCAAATAAGAAAATTTGAGAATAATTAAAAACAATATAAAATTATTTCTAAAATTCTTCTTTTGTTGTGTTTTTTATTGTCAGAAGAAGGTTCTTATGAAAGAAAAAATTAAGAAAATTGCGCGGGAAATTAGAAAATTTGAGAATACTTAACCAACCATATAAAATTATTTCTAATCTATGTCATTTTCATTTTGTCATGACTTAGAATAGAAAAATTCATATTAGTCTCAATTGTTTACCCTTCTACGACCAACCCCTATTTTTGCATCTTTTCATTTTTTTAAATTTTATCCACAGATCCGCAATAGGGCTGCAATATGGCAATCGAAAATAACAATAGTCGATTTGAGAATAGGTCGTAATATATTTTTCATACTCCCAATGATTAACATTTTTACCGGGTCAGATAGATTGATAGATAGACAGTTAGATAGATAGATAGAAAGATAGATAGATAAAAATAATTTATATGGCAGAATGTTTGCTCGGTCAGATAAATTGATAGATAGATATGCAGATAGATAGAAAGATAGATAGATAGATAGATAGGTAGATAGATAGTTCGATAGATAGAAAGATAGATAACTATCTAGATAGATAGATATATAGTTAGATAGGTAGATATACATCGGCAGATAGATGAATAGATAAAAATAATTTATATGGC